>DWNY01000497.1:0-16042 GCA_018250635.1 Telegonus apastus | reverse complement strand
AGTTTTATATATAAGTATTTTATTTATGTTTAGTTATAAGTTTATTGCAATTTTAAGCATGTATGTAGTGCTGTGATATTATTCGTTAATAAATATCATTCTATTTTAAATATATTTTACGTCTCTGCATTAGTAAAACGTTCATCGTAAGGAAAATTAGGTTTAATTCGCTAAGTCGCTTAAAAACTATATCGCATAAACATCTTTCATAGTTGACCATTTGCTATTTGTGTTACATTGTCAGTAATGTAAAAAATTATTGTTTTATTTTGTTTAAATATATTTTTAACGGTTATTATACATAAATATTATCGCTTCTCGCTCTTTCTTTTTATGAACTTTCACGTATGTCTAATATAGTCATAGCATGACACAGTCTTCTCTGCGCGCAGTATTCGAAGAATGGTTCCGGAAATTTCGGTTCACGTATATTAGAGCGAGCATACACAGGACTAAACAATCGTCCCGCGAAAGTTCGGAAGTAAGAAAACTTAGTAAATCAATTGATAACGACTGGATTGACGACTATTGTCGACTAAACTGTTTGATCGTCACGAAATCGCACAACGTGTTACCATTGTACATTCGCTAGCACTAAGTGTGCCAGTGCAACGTCCGCTGTGGCTAAGTGCACCATTATTTGCACTTAGCACATTGTTCTCGGCAGCGCCATCTGTCGATTGTTTCTATGAATGATCGCCTCTTCTAGGATTGTCTAGAATGTATGCAACCAGGTCGACTGGTGCCAGTAAATTGGCGATGGATAAGGCCTTATTTGCACGTGGATCATTGTCTGCTCGTGCTTTTTTTGCGATGTTACCAATCCTTCATGCAAGGTTGTATGAGAGTAATTAAATCATAGTATGGGTTACAATTTTAAGAATCTATCAAACATTTTTTGTTTATCTTAAAGTGTTAAATTATTGTGACGTATCGCGTAATCAATAAAATGTCGCTTTTCTATAAGATAATGTAGTTATAATAAATCCAATCATAAAAATATGAAATGCATTTTTATGTTTCGTTGATTCGTTTTAATAACTATAAGAGGAAAATGGCAGTTGTTTTAAAATGAATGGTGGACATGAAGTGTATAGTAATTTTCGTTAAAGAAAGCAATTTAATTTATTTCTGTGCTTATTTAGCAGATTATGATAATTTACTTTGAAGTAGGCAGTTACAACTCAATTTGTTTGCCCGTTCAGTTAAATCAAAAACTTTACTGTAAATAAAACTTTGGAAGCACGTGATCTGGGTATAATTTCGCTTTTCCCGGTGTTTTCGTGATTTGTATAAACAACTTTACATAATTCTATTTTCCTATACGCAATGTTTTCGCCTTCAATACTGTAATCCATACTAGTGTCATATCGTTACGTACTAGTCATTGTTTGACGAATTTCCCAAATGGTTTAAGTATCTAAATATTTCTTACAAGTACAACGAGTAACATTGGTTGTAATTGTTGCATATGTGAAGGTAGATACATATTCAAAATAAAATTCGTGCGCATCGATTTGGCCGTGTTCTTAATAATTTCATTAAATATATCCAAATATCTTACTGTAGACGAGGATAAACTGTATAAATTCGTAATTTGTATTGAAATACTGCTAATATGCCAATCGGTACAGTTGAACAGTTTGATTTGTGGAGTGAAAAATAGTCGGCGTATATTATACGCATGGGGCAGTTTATTGCGTTAAATGAAATTAATAAGAACACGGCCAAAGCGGTGCGCACGAATTTTATTTAGAACTAGTTGCACAGGCAAAGTTGTTCTGTCATTTGTATTTAGAATTTTCCCCGCGAGTCAATGATGTTTTTACGACAACGCCATCTAGTCAACTAAAGTAGAAATATTCGCGTAAGCACGTAATTCGACGTAAGAACAGTTACTTCTGATTTAAAATTACAATAACTTTTGATAAAGTGGATTAATTTTGATGAAATAAAGCCTAAATGTTAAATCAAAATTCGCACTATGAATGAATATCTGTATTTCAATGAATTCATGTTGTTTTGGCGGCCTGTAACTTTAAACTGACACACGAGCGGGAGTTACATTCTTATTATATATACAGATATGTGTCTACCTTTACATATACAACAGTAATAATGACAATTAAAGGAAATCTTCCAATGAACCTTTAAAGACTGATATATGCATGTGTTTTCGATGGTCCAAATAAGTATTTTAGCCTACACAAATAGCAACCATTAATTATTACTGCGATAGTTTAGTTCTGTGTAAAAACAAGTTTCCATGAGATATTTCTCTTAGAAAATGTAATAGGTTTGTTTACCATGGTGCCACCGTTTCAATCACCAGCTAAGTGTCATCTCATAAAATGTTTTCGCTATCCAAAAACAACAAATCTTTTTGTTCGTTGATAGTGGGAAAGTGTGTTTATTTTCTTATTATTCTGACAAAAATATATGTGAGAATTCATATCTATGTATGTTGATGTTGGCTCTGGCTCAGTCGCTCATGTATTACCGCTTATAATTATGTGAGACATACTTGTCCGAGACGTTCCAACATAGTCCTTAGTAGCAAAGTATTTGTGGCCACAATACAAGTAAATTTCTTTGTATGACAGATTGTCACTAATTATCATAAACTCAGCTCCTAAGAAGGCTAAATAAGAAATGATAGTATGTCATTACCTAAAATGGGTTGCACTATGGCTGTGTTTCTCAAATTGGGCGATAGCGCCCCCTTGTGGGTAATGGAGGTCTGCGCAGGGCGGTGAACGATTCAAATTGCATTTAAAAGCTGTTTAGGGGCGTTTAGCGAATATAAAATTTTAATGAACCGTTTGTTTCGTCGACTTATATAAGTTATTTTGCCGAACTATTAAAAAACCTACCTACTTGATATAAAATGAGGGTGGTGGAGGAAATTAATTTGAGAACCTCTGAACAACAGTGAAACAACCTCCTTTCCAGTTTTTTCCGTGGCATGTCTTCCACTGTAAAACCTTCTTAGTCGTAATTTAATATATGCTCTTTGTAATACATTTTAATCCTATAAGATTTAGGTTAAAAGCGGGGAAAGCAAATCCTTGGACTACTATAGTGTTTCCATTTGCATTGTACTCTGTGGCTTCTTTACTCAGCTTTGTATCGAGTTTCCTTTGGTATTATTTATTTGGAAAGGGGAACTGTATTCAAACAACTATTAGGTTGTACCTAGTTTACTTATCTATATGAATACGTGAAGCGAAAATTTGCGGAACCATTTTTCGTGTACTACCTGTAGAGAGGTCTATGAGATTAAATATACGTGAAAGTTCATGAAGAGAAGAAGGGAGAAGAGATAATATTCACGTATATTTAAAAAAAAATCAGCTGACTCTGAAAACTTATATACGTGGAATAGCTGAGATTAATCAAGGGACCGATTTAAAAAAAAACTTATATTTTTCTTAACGTTAATTAACGATAGTACCTTCATTATATTTTTTTACAATTTATTTTCCTAGCTAGGAATCCAATGTGCTCATTTTTTAAATATTAACTATCCTAATGCTATATACAGTATTTTATAATTCCAACTGATTAATTGATATATTAATTAAGTTAAAAATATTGATTATTTATATGTAAAAATGTATTTTTTTCTTCCTAGATATCCCAATACGTGTTTGAAGAGACATTCAACCTGCGGTTTGCTGTGCCGTTCACACAGCACAACGCGACTGTGTCCGGCGCCACACTGGCCGCGCTCACTCCAGCTCAAGTGACCCACATCAAACGGCTCAATTCCCTCGACTTAGAGCTGTATGAGTTCGCGAAAAACCTCATGCTCAAAAGGTGAGACCTTATAATGAGTTAATAAAGATCAATGACAATGTGTGGAGACATGTGTGGGAGACATACTTAATCGAGGCGTGCCAACTTCGTCCTCAGGAGTAGCAACGCTGTGACCGACCTCAGGTAGGACTATAATCTTATCTGGAGTTGATTACAGATGTCCATGGGCGGCAGTGGCCACTTACCATCAGGACTGCATGCTCGTTTGCTATTTCCAAAACATAAAAAAATGCATTTAGACGCCATTATAGCAGTGCTCAATACGGCTTAGGTTAACTACAATAGACGGCGCAATTTCTTAGAAGTAGAGCTATTTGAGTTCGCCAAAAATTTCATACTTAAAAGGTTAGAACCGTATACTGAGTTAACTAAGATTAATGACAGTGTAATTAGAAGCCACTAGCTGAAACCGGCTTAATTTACATCAGACGGCAAATTTCGTAGATTTAGAGCTGTTTAGTTCGCCAAAATCTCATGCTCAAAAATTTTTTTACGTATAGTTTTTTACGCAACATTCGGTGACCCTTGTTGCCCCTAAAGCGGGCGGCCCAACTTCCTCCACTTGAGCTGTACTAATCCGTCAGAAATCCTTTTAATCATAAATACTTGTAACCCCGTATTGGTGACCCATACTAATGTCATTGGTAATATATCATTACTTCACTAATTTTAAACTAAATATTAAGCTCTCTCTGGGTACCCTCATCTCCGCTGAAGTGACCTACATCATATGGCTCAGTTCCCTCGACTTTGAGCTGTAGCGTGCACTTATACAATCGATACAATACAATTATAAACATGAAATACTGCCATACCCATGACAACAAATATAGTTATACTCCATAATATTTTAACGTAATACCGCAAGTAAACGATACGCATCCAACATTTGAATAATGTAGCACCTGTATTTTCCTTATTTTTATGCGGTCGTAAAAAAATATACGCACAGAAACAGTAACACGAGACGTTTGAACTGACAAGCGCGCGCACTCGTTGCGTGCTCGTAAAAACTTCATCCGCTGTGTCGCCGCTGATAAATTTGAGTATGTATCGGTTCAACAAGTTCTATTATTATGTATTTCGTTATTTACTTAAAATGTATCTTGTACAGTAATTTTCATTGAAGGATTAAATAAAGATTAAAATGGGGCACGGAACATATGCTTAAGAAGTACATAAAAATGGATATATTTTTATACCTACGTGTAATTAAAATAATACAGCATGTGTTCACTAATATTCATAAATTAATTTATCTGTTACCTAAATCAATTCACGAATAGGTATGTTTTATACAATATAGATACTTTACCTCTCATAGCGCAAGTAAAGAATTTCGATTTAAATGTAAAAGCGAGGATGCATATTAAATCCACTTCAGAAAGAGTGAAAGGAATGAAGTCGTAGGTATAATTAAATTAGTACCTATGTTTTATGAAAGAGCAAAAATATTTTTTTAAAAATGTTTTAATCTCATCCAAAGATAATTTTTGACCTCAATCTTGAATCTTACAATTTCATCAATCATATTTCAAAATAATCTGACAAATGTATCAAGATCAGAGCAGCAGTCTCGAAAAATCTTTAAATCGACCTTAAATATTGCGCGCGAATATAAAACTGTCTCTATTTGTCACTTATCACATCTAACAAGATCATTTTCGTTGACATAATCTCAAATTTGTAGACGCTTACGAATGGATTTGCGTAAAAACCTGTACCTACTAAAATGCTAATGATCTACACGCTACATTTTGCCCACAAGCAAAATAGCGCTTTATTTTAATAGACTTCAAATTCATTTCTATATCTTGGGTTACATTTTTTGTTCACAAAGCAAATAGTACTTTATTTTAATAGACTTCAAATTTGTTTTTTGATCAAATTACACTGTTACATTTGGATTCGATCGTTACATTTTTGTTCCTCGCAATCACGTGAGAACTATTTGAATAGATTTCAAATGCATTTTTGATAGATCGAGCTCTATATTCTAATAGTCTTCAAATACATGTTTCATCTATCGGGCAATGTATTCTGGTAGACTTCAAATCCATCTTTTATTGATCGAGCTTTAATTTTTGATGGACTTCAAATTCATTATTGATTGATTGAGCACTAGTTTCTGATAGACTTCAAATTGATTATTGATTGATCGAGCACTATATTCTGATGCACTTTAAATTCACCATTGATTGATTGGGTAATATTTGCAGTAGACTTCAAAGTTGCTTACTTTTTTTTGCTCTCAGAAAAATAATGTCTGAAAAGAAATTTGCGCTCTATTGGATAGACTACGAGAAAATTATTTCTTCAACGATTATTACCTTTTTATGATGAAATGACAGTACACGCTGAGCATACAATTACAATTGAAGGTGGTGGAACCCTTTTTGGTTCGACTCCGGCGGCACCGTCGCCACATCTATTTCTGCCTAATAACAGCAGTGTTGAGCGCTGCTGTATTCTGGTTTGAAGGGTGTGGTATGGGAGACATACTTGTCCGAGGCGTTCCAACTCAATCCTCAGGTAGCAACGCTGTGGCCGAGCTCAGGTAGGACTGATCTTATCTGGGGTCGATCACAGATGTCCATACGGCAGTGACCACGTACCAGGTGGGCTGCATGCTCGTTTGCTACTTCCAAAACATAAAATAGATTTGGTGGTTGAGCGAACCAAAGGTTCTACCTCGATTTTTATTACCTGACAAGTATCCTTTCCACCTCGTTTTTCACCTGCGCAGATCTGACTGTCACTTGATGGTCCGTATGGCAATTTCATGGACACCCCCAGAGCGTTGTGGCATTCGCCCATCTCCCATATCGGTATGGAGACGCTACGAAGCTCTTCGGATTGGGAACCGCCTGGAATAAGGATTGAGGATTGGTACTTATCTTAACAGATTATGTGATCAATTCCGTTGAACAAGTCACTTTCTAAAGCTATGTATGTATGTATGTGTGTGTATGTATATATGTATGTATGTGTGTATGTATGTATGTAACGGAAACTTTGACCAACTTTGAAACGTGGATTAATTTGAAGCTGTACATACTTATCAAGGGCTGACGACAATGCAATAATTTGAAAAAAAAAACTAAAAAACACATAAAAAAATGTGGGGTGCTTTGTGAAAACGATAATCCTTCTACTCATCTGTCTGTCAATAAAATATTCATAACTGTTGACACCATGCACTCCATGATTTTTTACAATAATTATTTTTTACTTTTTACGTCTCCCTTACCTCACCCTTCTGACCAGAACTCAGCAGCGCTACACTGTTGTTATAACAGAGGTTATAACGGCAGCGTTCAACACTGCTGTTATCAGTGTATTAACAGAAGTTATGACAGCAGTTTTAGATTTAATTTAGTGTTAGTAATAGGTTTCCTACACTGCTGTTATAACAGAAATAGGTTAGGCGGTAGGGCCAATGATTCTACCACCTTTAAAATCAACGATTACATAGTAAACTTACCAAATTCAGTCCTACCCCAGCCAGTCGCGAGAATGGGTTGATTAGGACGTGGAGGAACACCCAGACACGCCGGTTTTATCTTATCTGAAAACCTGAGAATTGATAACAAATTAAATTTAGCTCTAAAATAAAAACGTGGTTTTAAGTAATTAAGTTGTCCGTTTTATTCCCTGAAAACCCTTTTTTATGATACCTATAGGCAAATTGGTCCGCCATTTTGGGACAGTCGCCATATTGGAATTGGAATGACGTCACTAAGCATGCATTGTTATTCAAAGTATACAAAACAAAGGAGTAATGCTTGAATGTCGGAATCTAAATCGGAGATTCGAAGTTCGAAACACAGACGAATGAATAAAATTGAAGTGTCTGTTTGTAACGTCAAAATAATAACTTTTTACTAAATGCATATGAAAGTATACTAGGTACCTATAACAAAAATACAATTACAAACATTTTGTCTGTCTGTCTGTTTGCCTGATTTATTCTTCTAAACGGCTGAACCTATTTTGACGGGGCTTTCACTAGAAGAAAGCTGAAGGTCTAAGAAATAACTTATTACGTCTTAGACCTTCAGCCTAAGGGCTGCTTTAATTTTTGAAAAAATAATTAGCGTGCGCTCCACGCGGCCGCCATCGCAGGCGCTAATGTCTGTTGCTATTAGGCACATGTTAAAGTATGCCTTTGTACTTATTTTACGCGAGTGAAACCGCGGGGAACAGCTTATTATAAATAAAATAGAGTAAACAGATTACAGTCACAGAGTTGTAGCAACAGCGTATGAGAGTGACGTTAGAAAGGATTATCAGCCATAAATTTTACAGCTTCATTATCATTTACCGCATAATTAGGTTTTCGTTCTATATCCCGTGTCAATTTCCTGCCAATTAGCGCGATCCGCGAGCTAATTAGAACTTTTGCTATATCCGAGCCAGCAGGCTTTAAATTTTAATACGCTGCTTTATCAGCTGCGTTATGATGAAAAAAGATATTTTAAAAATCTACAGTAACTTCCTGATGAGAAAGTATACGATTTTATAGGTCAACGGCCTTATTTATAAAAATAACTATTGAATAGTTAGAGATTAAGAGATATTCTTTCATAGAGAGATGCATAGAGGACACATAATATGTTGGTAATATTCATGGATGGTCTATGAGTAACTGCTAATTGGCAAGGTAAGGTGCTAGTTAAATCTTCTAAAGTGAAATGATAGTAAATGGTAACTAACGTCCATGGATAAATGTACTAAATCCATATAAAACAGTATGAAGCTAATCGGAGGTGCTTTTCCAGTCTATCTCATACATAAATTAGGCTGAATCCACACTCTTCCACAAAAACGCAAAAACTTTGAAAAGGTGGTAGAACCCTTTGTCATTCAACTCCGGCGGCACCACCCCTACACCTATTTTGCCTTATAACAGCAGTGTTTAGCTCTGCTGTGTTCTGCTTTAGTAAGGGTGTGGTGTAGCCTTTCGGGGTAGCAACGCATCTGTGGCCGACCTCAGTTGGGGCTGTTGCCTTATCTGGGGTTGATTACAGATGTCCATGGGCGGCAATGGCCACTTGCCATCAGGTGGGCTGCATGCTCATTTGCTACTTCGATAACAAAAAAAACTGTTTCTCACTAGAAACAGGTGTCGGTGGGTCCAGTGAAATTATCCTGTAGTTCCATCTTGCAATGTAGTTACAACTAACTCTTGTAGTACCAATGCATTAAAAAATATCCCTAACGAGCTGGACTAAAAAATAAATCCGTATGTAAATTGTAAAGTGCATTATAAAATTAAAGTTGTTTGTTCATTAAGGCGAGCAGTTAGATATTCCGTCGTAATTGCCTCCGCATCACGTATTCATGATATTCAGCTGCGTTCGTTAAATTTTCAGTACATTTCCCGTTAAATTACGCCCCAAATGTATTCAGTTCGGTCTAACGTTGCGATGTATACTGAACAAAGTTGCCGTGACATAACTAATTAACTCGATGGTACTGTCATAATAATTATGTTTCTGGACTCTATTTATAGCTTACCTGTTTCATTTAGATAAAATTGAGAGGAAACTCCGGAAGTAGATTGTATGTTTTTGTTTTGTAAAAATGAAAAAATACAGTTTGGCTTGCGCTGTCATTTGGTAATTTGTAATATTGGAACTCCTGGTTTTTATAGAATTGGGTAAAATTCTCGAGGTCCAGGGGTTTGAATCTCATGTATACACTATACTTGAAAAGTTACATTTGCAGTTCGACTCAGAAGGCACCATCGTCACACCTGTTTCAGCCAGTGTTAAATTAAGCTACTTTGGAGGGTTTGTTGACCAAGATATACTTTGCCCAAGTGTTCCACTTAGTCCTCAGTGGTAGTAACTTATTTGCGGCCAGTTTGTAAGGCTCTGATATTATCTGGGGGTGGTGACATGTCCACGGGTGGTTGTGGCGACTACATTATATGAACAGCAAACTTAATTGCTAGTTCTAATTTGTACTTTTTATTCTGGCAAAATGCACGGTTCTCGTGGGATAGACTTTTATTATAAAGGTGAGAGTTTCTTACTCTTTAGCTTCAGTATGACTAAATATGTAGTTCTGGATGAAATTTTGGTACAGACATAGAAGATTATAGAAAGTCTAGAATGTCGCAGGATACTTTTTATCTTTTCTGATAGATTTACATGTTAGATAACCAGTGTGGCGGAGTGGTCACCACATCTGTCTGATAAGTAGTTGTGGACATGATCCTTGGCGAAGGTTGTATTGAATTTGGGTGGTCATTTTTTATGTTCAATGTAGAAAACGTTATTTATTTACTCTGTACAATAAACAAAAATAGTTATTTTTTATATTTTCATCTGTTCATAAAACACTATTTAAACCCAATGTCTATAAAAATATCATATAGAGTAATAAAACCCACCTTTTGTGAATCATGTGAATTCAGAGATTCGACACCTTTTTTGATTTCATTCCAATATTTCCAACGTGTTTCAATTCGGAGCGAAATAAAATAAAAATTGATATCCTATTGGAATGTTACACAATGTCAATCAAAAATTACCTGTATTCTAAGGTAAACAAGAACCAATATTGCTTGAAGAATTTTGGTTCACGCGTACAGCTTATAAGCTCCGACCAACTTTTTTTAGCAGCGCTACATTCGGAAACTTAATTACTTACTTCGAAGATTAATTACAGTGGTCTCTTTTGTATTGGAAATCAATATCTGATTTTTAGTCTAGGCAACATTGGCCTAAAATTGGCTGTAGTACATGAAAGTAAGAATTTAATTAGAAAGAAACCTAAATAATAAAATATTCCTTACTGTATACTAAACACAAAAGCAATGATGATCTCGTGGCGGAATGGTCAACATACCGGTCAGACACGCAGTGGGTACCGGGTTCGATCCCCGGCCAGACAGATATCTGAATGAATTTAGATGTCTGTACTAAGTCTGGGTGTTTATATGTCCGTATTTGTGTATGTCAATGGTACCCACGACACAGGAAGAAAGCCTACTGTGGGGTCATAAGTGTGCAAAGAGTTATTATAAGCGTTTAGTTTTAGAAAACAAATAAGCCAAAGAGTTAACTCTAATAAATAAGCTCTGAAAGTCAAACGAAACTGAAAAAAGATGTTTACAAATAGACGGTGGGTACATATAATTTACAAGGAAGACAGAAAAAATGAGGCGTTCCAACTTAGTCTTCTGGCGTAGCAATGCATCTGTCTGATTCATATAACAGTTCTTAGTGACTATAGGTATATCAATGGCGCTACGTCGTAGATGGTCTACGGTCGTAGGACCGTAGAACGTAGCGTAGCCGTACGGTACACAATAATTAATTGAATATTGTAGCCTATGAACGATTGAGATTACATGAAAGTTTTAATATAATCTTATATGAATAGAGATTAATTATTTCTAGAGTCAATCATTGCAATACCTTTTTAGGCTTTTATAAGTAATAGGTACTCTCAGAAGGTTCTAATATACGGGATGATATTTTTTTTCAAAATAAACTCGTTTGATTCCTCAATAGGGTAGAAGTTTTTCCCAATTCTGAATCTATTTATTATATATCATTTATTGTCACAATTGGCCTTGTAATTCCTTTAACTATTTTCCATATAGTATTGAATTTGGCCATCCACCCGCACTTGAAAAGATCACTCTGTATAATTATGTGTATCTGAATAATGTAAAATACAGTTTTTTTAAAACAAGTAATTTAAAATACTGTGTTCTACTTGTCTGCGGCGAATTACTGGTAATTCCATTAAATATAAACAACGAGTAAAAGTCATAAAACAAAATGCTTTCCGCAGAACATGCCGCTTTGGCATTGCGGTTTTGTTTTCGATTCTTTGCTGATTTATTCTGTTTTTGTTGAAAAATGTTCAATTACAATACAATAGCAGAAGCATTTGTTTTTACAATTATTAAACTTTCAACTGTTATTGAAAAATCTAGGCATATTAGTAGAATAAAAATAGTTGTTTTTTTAAATAATAAGTATGTATTTTATAGCACATTGTGGCCTAAACCAGCACTTCTCGCACGCTATTCCGTAACTTAAATAGTTGTTTTTACACCTTGCAAGAATAAATCGACTTTTTTGACAATGCATTAAATAGCAATTTGATGTCAATGTTCTAACTCATATTGACACTTTACCTTACATTAAGTTTACGATACTCATTATTCAAGTTGTCTATTATTTATTCCTTCGCTACGCTTGGGCGTTAACTTAACTCCGTATAATAATAGACAATCACTTTACGTCGTGCAATAATAGACAACTTTAGTCACTCGTATCGTAATGTACTATTCTATCGAGTATGCAGTCCACCTGATGAATGGCCACTGCCACTCACGGACATCTGTAATCAACCTCCAACTTATCTATAGAGCCAGATGAGAAAAGGAATTTTACCTGAAGCTATCCCTCAGAACAGAACTAACCCTCAACTAACGAAATATCTCTTACCACAACTTGTGGTTTGACCATTTATCTTTCATTAACATCCAATTTAAAAGTGATATAAAGCGAAAAAAATTACAATCAAGATACAACTAAGCAACCTCATTTTTCACATGAGAGTCTCAACATTTTATCACGAAATCGTAAGACCCAACGTGGTTTCTTACTGTGAGAATTGGCATACAAAGCTTAATACCAAAGAAAACAACAAAGTACACGTAACATTTGTCACAACAAATAAAATTTTGTCTTCTTTTCCATCAGAGGGATTTAAAACCTTGTTTGGATTGATTTGTCTCCGAGATACGGTTTTATTTGTATTCACCGACGCAATCCCACCGTGTTTCCATTTAAAACGGGAAGGTTATTTGAAAATATTTGAATGTTCCCACGCGACTATTAACAAGATACTGTTACCTTTTTTGGTACTTCGTACCATTTTTGGAAGATTACTTATTACTTATGATATGTGTAGTGACGGGCTACTTACTAAATGTCACTTGTACTGTTGAAGTACCACCAATGTGTCAGGGTTTATTTCAACATTATTACAGCGACTAGGTGTGCCCGCGGCTTCACTCGCAATTTTATTCTATATATTCATTGCACGCACATTATTGTTTACATTACTGACAACAATACTGACAATGTAAAACATATTACGGTAAACTATGACAGATTTCTATGTCAAAAAAGCATTATTTAACTGCAGTTTAATGATTTCCTAATGCACAGACGAAAAATACGTATAAAATTTATTTTTTATTTGGGTATATTAAATTCTTTTTTTTAATTATGGTCGAATTTGGACCATTTTGGTTCCACGAGTTATTAAAAAATTAACATGACATATATAACTAATAATTTATAGATACGTTTAAAAATTCTAACGAAATAATATGAGCAAAAAACAAATAGATAAAAAATATTCTTTAGTCGGTTCATTCAGCCGTTCTGAAGTTATAATGTGGCCAACGCATTTATGGCCAAGATCAGACACGACTCTAATCGTACCTGTGGTTGATTACAGGTGTCCATGGACGGCAGCTGCTACCCACCGTCAGGTAGACTGCGTTCTCCTTTGCAACTTATAATAAATACTTTTAAATTCTCATAACGCAAATCAAACTCAGTTTTTCGCTCGAATCAAAATAAAATACGTAACAAAATAAAAATATTATTTCCATGACAAATAAGGCTTCTTTTTCCAGCACTTACGCTTTAAAATCTTGTTCGATTGATTCGACTTGATACCGTATTCTTCTCGTGTTTACGCCGCAGTAACTCACAATCACGTTCCCTATACCAGTGAGAAAGTTCATTGGTAAAGAAACTCGATATTTCAAGTCAATATTGGTTTCTGTACGAGAATATAATTATGTATGTTCACCGTATCTTGTGATTGAAAATAATGTGATATGTCAAACGTAACGGTTGTTTTTATGAAGATGTATTTTACTTTTTTACTTGACTGGGTCGGAAGGAGGGCAGTGTTCTTTGAGCGTATTTATGCATGTACGTATGTATGTTGTGTATATGTTTGTATGTCCATTTCATTGGCACGCCCTACAGCCCCAACTATTTAACAGACTTAAACATGTAAAATGTTGTTACATTAATATTTATTTATTTTGGATTATCAACGTAAGATACAGCCGTTCACTTATAAGATAGTTTACACTGTTATCTCAATAACTAACTGTTCTTACTCTAACAGGTAACCACAACATGCATTAAGTATATACGACATAATTAACTGCTAAAACTAAACAACAATAATAATAATAAATTTATGTCATATTATTCCTGTAAATGTTAAACAGTACATGTACATTCATGTAAATGTATGTGACTATGGTGGCTGCGAATAGCAAACATGGGGGAGAAGTCGAAATATTTTTAATCATCACAATATACATATCGAAATACTAAATAACCTAGAAAACTTAGATCATTATGGTGTCCCGTTAAACTGCGGCGCTGGTGCCACACTACACTCAGTCGAATGATGATTTTTTCATATTCATTTGCAGCAAATCTAGCGCTGCAGTTTTGAAGAATATGGTAGATATTATTATTAGTTTCAGCGCTTCAGTCACTCTTAGTTTTAAGTCACCAAAAACACGATTGATGCTTCCAATAGCTGCTCTAGTACATTAGTGCATAGTATCTCAATGATTTTATCGTTATACATATAAACCGATTGTTTTGTACGTGTGTTTTGAATATTACGGTGTCAACGTCAGGTCACAAGATAAACACATAAAATGAGAAGCGGTGTATCGGTCCACAATTGGGGTTCCGCGCTCGTGTACTGTATAAACTTAGTCGGGACCCTCCAATTTATTTTGCGAGAAATAGGTTTAGAAAACAATCCATGGTTGTTCTTGTGTTATTATGAACACGTAAACAAGGGAATCATTTGAATTAACGTCAACAAAACCTGAAAATGATAAGTATTGAATCAGGCCCTACGCTAAATTTAATCTAGGTAACCTAAGGTAAATAATGTAACGTAATCAGAAAAAGTATCTGAAATAATATATTGTTTTCAGTATTATTATGTATGTTGAAATAATTTTGATAAACTTCAAAAGATAAAAAGTCAATTATAACATCAGATCAACATAGTACATATCTCAAAATAAGAAAGCATCCTGAGCAACGCATCTTTGTCCACTGTAAAATACTTTTTTCTCTATAAAAATTGATCCAAAATGTCCATGAGACAACTGAAGTAATACATACTATTTGGTACAAAACAAAATTAAACGTACATTTTTATACTATTACTTGACTACATTAGGTACAAAATGAATCTCGAGTTTCCATGCTGAGTCAGCGGTGAACCAGTTCTTAATCAACTTTACATACAAACTACTCGTACTATCCTTCACCGACTGAAAATCTGCGGCTATTGAAAACCGAACTCTTGTCAGCGAATGTACTATTTAAATTAAGTACTTCAATGCTGGTTATTCAAAAAATACGGTTAGCTACATTCATTATTGTTTTATTTGCAGTAGAAGTTTTAAATTTAACATGTATTCCAGAACATATTTAAATCTCATAAAAAACATACCTAAATTAAAAAAACAAAGCCAATTTAATTCCGATACATATTTAGAATCTCACCAACAACATTTCCATGTAAAATATTACCGTGACTGTACGATGGCTCGCACTGTCAAATTGTTTGCAAATTGTTTACATGACACATTATAATTAACATTTATAAAGTACTAAAAAGTAAAAAGGACCTAACCGTGTCATCAGACTCAAGACAGTCACGGACAGTTAGGATGGTATTTTAGGCTTATTCGATTTATAGTGGGAAAATTAATCATTTATTTTGGCCATAAAAAAATAAATAATGGCATGAATCCAAAAATGGTAGACATTGATAGATCGGACCAAATACTAAAACGAAATATATTTCATAGTTAACAATCAGCAAAGTTCATTAAAATTAAAAAGTTCTTCCTGCGAGGGCTTTCGGTTCAAAATAAATTTGCCCACAAAATCATTCCCGGAATATTTCGCTTTTATTTTGGCTTCGTATCCGTTATCGTTTGTTCGAAATTTTTAAAATTTGAATTAGATTGAACTTTAGGCTCGTAAACGCTCGTAAATGTACAGTTCATTCAGTAGTAGTAGTATAAGGTTAGGTTAGGTTAGGTTTGTCCCTGTAGTCCCGGGACCAGAATAGGGCTACGGTATTCCCTGCCTGTCGTAAGAGGCGACTAAAAGGGGGC
>DWNY01000496.1:0-16056 GCA_018250635.1 Telegonus apastus | reverse complement strand
GCATAAATCGAGTAAATTAAAATATGAATTTAACATTTAAAGCTTGAGAAATTTAAACGTAGGTACAATCATTCTAGTTTTTCACACTCATACGAGTTAATATTATAAAACTACTAATACTACACCACAAATATTTATCAGGTAAAACGCAATGTTCTACAATTAACATACATCGGGTGAATTAAAATATTAATTTAACATTTAAAGCATGAGAAATTTAAACGTATGTAGGTACAATCATTCAAATTTTGACACTCATACGAGCCAATATTACAATATTTAAGAAGCAAGTGAACACTTCATATGTCACATCTTCATACAACCAATGAGCGAGCATCCATTTTTATACATCTTAGCATGACATCTTATCTACGAATATTGATTAAAACATATTATTTACATTTTATATATAACACCATACAGATCGCAAATGAGCATGCAGCCCACCAGTTGCTGGGTAACTACTGCCATCCATCGACATCTGTAATCACCCCCGAATAAGATTAGAGTCCTCTGAGGTTGATCATAGATGTAGTTCTACCGCTCAGTACTAAATCTTCCTTCCTTACTTCCTTGGTGTATTTCCGGAGTTTCTATCCTCTTTTATTAAAGTAATACTTCTTTTGCCTTTTTCAAATGCCCAGTCCTGCATTGAATTCCCTCATTGCAACTTTGAAGCACGATTTTGGAGAATATATGGCTTCGGAGATATTAGCGTATGTACCTTCTTGTACCATTCTCAACGAGTACCATTTTCAGTCTGAGTGTAGAGTTAGAGGCTGGAGATTCTTAGCTTGTAGGAATAGGCAGGAGTAGGAGGGCTGTCGGGAACTGTCACTTCTCGTGTGTAGTGCATATATATTTAGGACTTTTTCACTGTCATCCCATACTTATGGTAGCACACATACACAAGATGCGAGGAGACTTCTCCGAGCTAATTCAAACGCTTGAAACAAGCGTGGGGGGCTAAACCTCTTATAATCCGCAAAAGTACCGATGAATATTTACTCTCAAACAAAAATTCAAGACAATCTACAAGAAAAGTATAAGAGATTTAACAGTTGCCATCAGAGATTGTGTTGCCATATTCACATTATTACTGTTTTTAAAAAAGAAATAGGAAGTAAAGTCGATTAAAAATACTGCAGAAACTGTTCAATGATTTAAAAAAATGTGCTAAGTAATTTTACTGTGTTATGACTAATTAAATGTAAGTTGGTCAATCAAGAATATTATTTTCAAAAAGTTTTTTAAATACTTCAAAAATTTTATAGTCAGTGGTAAAGCTATAAAAAGTTATGAAATATGCATGATTGATTTGTGATGACGAATTTGTGATATACATAATTATCCAATAAAATACATTATTGATCGAAAGTTACGCCAAACTCCTGATCATATGGTAAAAATAAGTGATTCCGACTGAAAATAAATAGCTGCACTTGATGAACAAGTCATTGGCGCTACTGTATGTCCACACGGGAAACTTTTTAACGTCTGTAATTTTATCATGTACATATTATTTCATTGAATAATCGTCTGTGAACATGAATTTTTATTATCATGGATCAAATACCTTATTTAACACACTGTATGGGTATACTCGTATATTATTATATAAAACAAAATAATCGATAAAAAAAAACAATTCTTTACATTATTACTATTGGCATAGACAAATAAACATATGTGCATATATGTTACAAGATCAGACATTGGTAAATATTCATAAATTTTATATACCTACTTAATGCTTTGCGGACGCGTTATAATATGAAATACAGTCGTAAGTCTAAGAATAATTTACAGTACACTCTTGTTGTATTCCCGCGCAGTTACAATAAATTCCTCCATTATATCGCCACTCACTCCAAACTTCAGCGGGTTGTCTTCAGTCAGATATTCGTAGTACCTGCCAACAGCTTCTTCGTGCTCCGGGAAATCGCAGGAACCTAGCAATAACATTAAATAAAATTAAAATATTGAGGGTAGGTAAATACAGCAAAAAATTTACACTTCAAAAACATTAAGTTACCTACAATAAAGGCTTTCAAAATCAGTTCATGTCCTTTATTAAATAAAAAACTTAATGCCAAAAAATAGCCTTTACCAAAATTATTATACATATCAAATTCTGCCGAAACGCGTATTGTAAAACGTAATTTTCGGGAAATTATACAAATGTTGATAGGTACCTATTAAGTATTTCACTAAGCATCGTGTGTCTATAAGTGAGCTTATATAGTCTCTGTCGAATTCAGATAAAAACAAATTTACTTCCAACATCTCGAAATTTATTAAGGCGTTTTCAATAAGTGCAAAGTGGCTTCAGCACATCATTCTGCAAGGCAATAACCGAACTATATCTACTTACTTATTCTTGAGAGACATTAAAGATTCTACGTCAATCAAACACAATTTTCATGTCGCGGAAATAATAAACAATTGAAATGATAAAGGTTATTTCGTATTCTATAATTTAACGTAAAGCAACGTTTGTTAAACAATCGTGTAAATATTAAAACATTTGTTAGTCAAAAGATTGAAAATGCTAGTGACGTTATTAAACATAGATCAAATAAATTTCAATATCAAAGTATAAATGTACAAAAATGTAATAATCATAAATATCTGAAAGGTGTATTCGTGAATGAAGTAAGCGCTAGTAAACTTGCTTTTGACTAGCGTGGTGGAATATAACATAATCAATTCCCATAAAATTAAACGAGAATCATGCGAAATAGAGAGAGAAATAAATAATCGGTCAAAGGTGACATTAGGCAGTTCAAAAGCCGTTCCTATACAATAACAAAATTAAAAATAGAAATCAGACTTAAAATTACCTTATTATACTGATTATACTTACGTAGCTACATCCTTGTCTCTTACCCACATCAATTAAATAATTCTAAGTGATAAGTGACAGATATTTAATTATATAAACAAATAAAATGAATAAACAATTGGCAACTTGTCCACAACACTAATAACACGGGGTACATACTAATAATAAGGCTTATGTAATAATAAACGGTTAAAAAGATTAAAGACTGGTCCGTATTTAAAGTTCTCGTCACCGAATGAGACTTAAGACTTGCGAAGGTGATACCTTACATAAAACAGATGCCCGTTGAGCCAAATTAACTGCTGATCAAGAATTCGTTAAATGAGCTACGTAGCCCGATCGATGCCTAACAGAATGACAAGTGACAGATACAAAAACGACTGAAAATATGCGTTGGTAATTAGATTTATTTAGCGTTTGATCTTCATTAATTGACATAAATTAATGAAATCTACAGCAGATATCTAAATTTTAAGACTGGGTATGGCTGCAATCCTTTTTTATGTCCCATAACTGTGACATGGGTTTAAACAACTGGGTGAGACTGAGGATAGGTAAGTCTGAACTGCAAACGTTCTTCGAATGCAGTGAAGGAATAACATGAAACTTATATATTCCTTCGTAATTAACCACATCTTGAGTTTTTTGAAATATAGCATTTATAAATTTTCCACATATTCATAGAATAAAAGGAGACTATCGCAGAGTACACAGATATATTTATGGCTGAAGAATCTATGTTTTTCAATTTAGGAAAGATTTTTTTGTACATTGATTTCAAAATACGTAGGTAGGTCGTACATTTTTAATTAGTATTTACTTATATTGTTTATTTTCAAAAATAAACATACCATAAATTACAAATTATATCCAATCATTTAGGCATCATCCAAATAATCAGCGAAGGGAGGGGCATTACGTCAGCAATACTTATTTATTTACAAAAGGATATGACCATTTTTAGATTTAATAATATATAATTACAAGGGAGTTTACGAATTACTAAAATTCTGCTTACATAGATTTTACTTGAACGGCCCCATATTGCATTCAATAAATTACAATTATTACAATCTATCAAAGTGATCATAAAATTCTCTATACGCTTCATTTTATGTAGCTCATTAGCGTTTAAAATACATAAAAAACGTAATTGTCAATATTTAGTTAACAAAAATTTCTTTTGCTATTTTAATTTCCGCATTTTCTGATCTACTGAACTACTTGGCACTTCCCGCTACAGTTTAATTAGGTTGTTACCGTACTAGCTACTTAAATTATGTGGATGTAGGTACCTATTTTAAATCATGCAAGCAGCCTAGTTTGAAACTCGACCTCTGGAGTTCAAATTCCAGAACTCTGATTTTTAAATGAGCATATAACAATTTAATTGAACTTAAACTTGCTTTTAATGAGGAAATCTACACGAAAAGTTACGTAAAATAACGTTTTCAAAGGCATCTGAAGTCTATCAAGTCGAACTTAGCTAGTGTAGTGACCTAGGATAAAAGTTGAGAGTGAAAAGGAAGCACATAACTCCTTCTATACTTAAAATTCCCATATGTAGGAAGCATTACGAAATTTCACACAGCTTTTAAATCACTATGACGTATTTTCAAACATTTTTTTTGCATATAATTAAAAATAATTTATATTTATGCGCACACTTTCGAAATTTGTGGTTTATATTTTGCGTTTCAAAAATTTAAAACCTCTAAACCATAAGGCACCTATTTTGTCTATACTATACTGTTAAGCAAAGCTACCAATATGCTCATTTCCATTACCTGATCTGATCATTCTGATGGTGTTGATGGCCTGGTCTGGCAGGAACCTGTGGAAATGCACCAAGTAGCAGGCCAGCATGATGCCGGAGCGACTGCGGCCCTGCCGGCAGTGGATACCCATCACCTGTAAACAATAAAAATATATTATTAGCTAAGTCAATTCAGTTTTTAAAAATAAAAACAATTTAACAGAAAATGTAAAATTACTCTGAGATTGAGCTGTAAATGACTGCACGCCATGACAGTAACAAATTAATAATTAATGGTATTCGTTCGTACGTGTGCGGGTGTGTACCTACCCACATTTTAATAATTGAACATTTCTAATATCGTTGTTTAGTATGTAATATTTACTTGTACATAATGAAACAAATAAAAAAACTTTGATTGAATACTTTCTAGATCGAGGGTTACTCAAAAAAGGCGTCCAAAAGGTAGTCATTAACTGTTAGCCCCTAAATCGCTAACGTTTATAATACACGCATGTTTATATTTCTTGGACGTTTTTAGTTTATTACAGACAACAAGACGTTATATCTAAAGATTATATTGTAATCAATTATCAAAGAAAGTCGATATGATCATTAAAAAATGCCTTCACTTTAAAAAATATAGAACTTTTAAATGAACAACAATCAACACAACACAATACAAAATTTTCAGTAGATTGTAAGAGTCATTTATGAAAACGTAACCGTTATTTCATTTATATCAGACGGCCATTAGCGATCTGCGAACTAGCTTTACCTAGTCAAAATATAAAACGCGTTTTAATGAATGTTGTCTGTTTGAAAATAGACGTGCAGGAAGTAACAAACACTTTAATACATTCTTAAAATATAAAGTGATGACGTTTCGACATAATAATTATGTATCATCTTTTTCAGGAAACATAACGAGCAAGTATTAGTTGTAGTGTCTAGTGCAAGTTGTTTATGTAAAAAAAAAAAACAAAAAAATATACACGACGAATAGATAAGCTTTTTCCTTTGGGAAGTCGGTTAAAAAAAAGAGCTTTCATACGTTCAACTCTATCTTACGCTCAAAACTGTTAACATTTTCTATTTCTATTTTTTGACTACAACTATCTTCAAATTAGTACCTTATAGCCGGTGCCAGCTTTAGGGGGAAGAAGACCCAGGTAGTTGCCTAGAGCGCCAGGGCCAAGAGGCGCTACGAGAACCAATGCATGTTTAAAAAACCCAATATTTTTTAGATAAATGTAAGAATTGATACTGGACGCCAAATGTGTGACTTATCCGGGGTGCCAAATTTGCGATTTGCCCGGGGCGCCTAGATGGCTAAGACCTGCCCTATTGGTAGCAAAAAATCTTCAATTAGGGTAAAGAATAATTAGGAAGGAGCCAAGTCAAGCAGTCAAACATAGTTCAATCGCTGCCTCCAACCTCCAACCAACTGTATTATATAGAGTTGCTTAGTTTTGTTACTGATATCTATGGGCGACAGTGACCACACCATCAAATGGACAACGCAATTCACCATATAAAAATAAATATACCTATCTATATTATAATAGGCTAGCATAAAAATTGTTGTGAGCCGACAGGTCATACTGAATAACCTAGTTAATGATTGAAATGGTTGATTGATTAACCGCAATCAATATTGTTCCAATAGATATTAATCAAAAATCATTGACCGATTTTGCCACGCGTCCTCATCATTTAACTGCCAAATGTCAATGATGATAAATGAGGGTAGACAGCAGTATGCCAACCAAACTGTCAGTCATCTCTGATTGTTAAAGAAATCATTATGAGGCGCAGATTAAATGTGAAGTGATTATCTGAAACGTAAACTGTTGTTGACTGTTAAATGCTGAACGATGTTTTTCAATAATTCCTAAAATATACGACGCCATTAACTTTGATGATCAAAAATACCTACCCTTTTAAAAAACTTAACCTATATTGTCAAGACATCTTTAAATAGCAATAGCAAACGAGCGTGCCGCCCGCCTGATGGTAAGTGGCCACTGCCGCTGTTGGACATCCCGAGAACCCGAGATAAGATCACAGTCATACTTGAGGTTGACCACAGATGTGTTGCTATCCCTGAGGACTAAGTTGCAACTTCTCGAATAAGTATGTTTTCCTCAGCACACCCTTCAAACCAGAATACAACATCACTTAACACCGCTATTAACAAATAGGCGTGTTGGTGGTGCCGCCGGAGTCGAACCACAACGGGGTTCTACCACCTTTGTTTTCCTCAAATTTGTATTGTATTTGTTATTCAGAAAAATAAATAAAAAACTACGTACCTCGCCATTTTTATCGGCTCTTTTGCAAACTTCTATAAAGGTTTTAATTTGATCTATTGTGGGTAATTCGAATTCTTCTATTGGAATCTCAGTCCATCGTAACCTGGCAATACCGTCTACCGGAGGCTTCTTCTCAGCGGTTAATGTTACCAGATTCGTGATACCCTGATTGACGAGGAACTTGACATTTTCCACATTTCTTGGAAAAGCCATTGCGGCTAATTTCTTCGGTATGACCCACGAGAATTTTAAAGGAGGATACGCGTCTACTTCAATCTCTGGGAAGGGATTTTCTGGTATGATAACTTCAAGTTCGTTCCGTATTTCCTTCTTAGCTCCAGCTAAATGCTTGTCATCTTCTTCAGTGATATCCTCAATCCGCGTATAAACTGGATAACTTTCGTCACCCATCTTTTCTTTTTTCACTGTCACAAGAAATTAAAGTATGATTTAATTGAATGTAATGCAATGACAGGTTATGATTTTATTTTAAGATACGGACATTGGCACTTTTCACACTGACAATCTCCGCGCTCTACCATCTGGTGCGGTTATTGTGTATTGACTGACGATGTAGGGCGAGAAAACTTGGCACAGAATCCTCGATACTGGAGAGGATGTAATATTTATTTCTGGAGACCCAGACCTTGGCCAAGATAATGATGCCAATGGCAGACAGCGTCGCTGAACAAATCTCACCTTTATTTAGAAGCGGTACATCGAAATTGTTTGATTTTTATTTCTTTAAAGCTGAATTTTAATCTTTGTTCTCTGACGTCATGAAACTAGTGTAAACTTTTTCCGCGTTGCTTTTATGATCAAATGATTTAGAAAGTCGCGGATATCGCTTTATTCTTTTTTGTAAACACGTTTAAATTTAATTTTGTTTCGCAAAATTTTATTTCCGCTCAATGAAGTATAATTAAAAAAATAGCGATTTCTTTACCATAATACCTATGTACGACTACGAATTTGTTTTAGTGCAATTTTAACGAGTGAAACAAGAGTAAAAACTTACGTAAAAATGTTTTACGTAGATTAGAGATAACAAAGTGTATTTGAAACGTGATGTGAATAAATCATTCATTAGTTTTTACAAAAATATTATTTATTATTACAAAAATAACTTCGACTTTACAACTAATTTCACAAAAGTCCTCATTACAATGATTTAAGTCAATGCCTCATAGTATTTTTACCCATACATCAGCCTTTTAAGATCCACTGTTGGTCATAGGCTTTCCTAATAGAAGTTATTATTGTTTAACTAGAATACGCTGCTGCCTATCTCCTGATTTTGTCCTATAATCGCCTCGAAGTGCTATTAAAGATTCGCAAATGTATTTAATTACATACTGCACTTAAAAGTGCATACTTTAAATAATAGTTAACGATACCAATATACTCGATTGCTCGAGATAGGCCACCCCTAGTTTACCCAAATTGCAGTAACTATTTTCGCATCGTCTTTCAGTTACGCATGAATCATTACAAGTCAATGTTCGTGCAGAACAATGACATTTGGAATATTTATTTTTGCACGTTTTACACGCATTGAACTCTTTTAAGAACACTTATCTTTGGAAGATATGTATCATCTCTCATATATTTGTAAGACGTGCCAAATACTTAGATTTCTTTTTTGGAAATAATTACTTATACGTATATACCATCCTACACGAGAACTCACATACTGAAACGGTCACTGAACTGATCTAATACGTACAGATAATATATTTTTTTATTGGTTCCAGATACACCACCGTCACATCCATTTCTGCCAGTAAACAGAACTTGAGCGCTACTGTCATCTGGGTAAAGAAGGCAGAATTCTTTGTGGTTCGATTACGGTGGCACCACGGCCACACCTATTAATTTATACCTTATAACAGCAGCGTTAAGGGAAATGTACTTATCCGAGGCGTTCCAACGTTCTTAAAGGTAGCAACGCATCTATGGCCGACCTCAGGTAGGACTATGACTGGTCTGGGGTTGATTACAGATGCCTGTGGCAGTGGCCACTTACCATCAGATGGGCTGCATGGTCATTTGCTACATCCAAAACATAAAAAATATACTTTGATACTTTTTAGAAACATCTTAATTATGTCATTCCTTCAAATTTTATCGTTTTAAATATATATCGATTAAAAATAAAAACAATATCAATAAGAATAATATTTAATTACATACAACACAAGTGTATACTAGCTAGAGTGTAAATATAACATATTCTCCTATTCTATAATCATTCACTATAACATTCATTTTGGACCTTATATTTGAGCCAATTAGCGTTCAATTTCATGTCCAAACTTTTGATAATACTATCGACAAACTATAAGTTTGAAAGTGTTTCTAGACAAAACCTATACAAACTTGAACACAATTGTTGTTCCAACAGCTTATTATTGTCCTACAGCTGGGATCTGATCTCCTTTTAGAACGAGAAAGTTTAGACTTTAGGCCTGGTTACCGCTGACAAATTACGCAGTCTGGTAAAAAGGTGGTTTTGCCTTCGATCAGTATGTATGTTGTATGTACTGTGTGTATGTCCGCAATTTTCTCAAACACTACTGATGCGATTTGGATGGGGTTTTCGTTATTTACAGGATACTTTGACAACATTTATCACGATGTATTCTTTTAATATTAAATATTGTGCTAACATACTTCAGTACAAAGATAAATACATTTTTTTATAGAAACACTTACATACTTAGTTTACCGATGGATAATACTATACATACATAATATATAAACATTCTAAGGCAACGTGTGATTTCAAACTTAAGTACATAGGGAATGCGTATCACAATACATGATCATTTACAAATAAAAATATGTCGATGGTATAAAATTTTTCAAAAATATGACAGGAAGCTAAGCTGAATTGTAAACTTACGGACGTAATTATAAACTTCACCAAATTAACTGTAGAATTTAATCAAATTTGATAGTAAAATTGGAAATTTAAAGATTATACATGTTAGGGTTATAACTTCATTCAAAACGGCTGGTTTTGTATACTTATACATTATACAAAAGACCGAGAAAATTATATTTAATTTCATTCGAGTACTACCGTTTTGCAAATTTCGAAAAATATTTTGAATCTGCAAAAGCATTCGTTTTTCAATTTTTTAAACTTATTGTTATATTTTTAAGCTCAGAAGACCTTCGATGCAGTTTATATCCGTAAGTTTATCGAACAAATCATAACATTTGAAGAACTATATTAACTTGTAATCACCGAAAAACGGACATAATCTGACTTCCTAATATTACACAGTAAAGAATAAAGTCAAATTCAATTAAACAAATGATTCTCTCAATTTTTTGATTAATGTATATGAACAGAATTTGATTTTTTGTAACAAAATCATTACATAAGTTATTTTTATACATATTATAACATCTTATCTAATCTAAAAACAGGGTATTACATAACACTAATTTTATATAATTTTGTAGAGATTAATGGGTTTTAATATCTTCTGAAAGAATTAAAACTCGTTTTTAAAAATACTTATCAGACCAAATACAAGCACAACTTGCGACTTCATGCGCTATTTTCATGAATCGCTAATGTATTTTTTTAAATGTAACGATGGATGAAATTTACCCACTTAGTGACATCGAATACCCTTCTTAAAATCTTTATATAATAGACGAACGCTTATACGAGAATCTTCAAGAAGCTAAGTATTTCAATAATGGTCTGAAAGTATTAAAAAGCGATTGGTTAAAAGTTAAAGAAATTTAATCCCTGTTTTTTTCTGTATACACAATTGAAAATTTTGATATGTGCATTGATAAATTCACTTATTCTAGATATTTTTGAGTACATGCCCTTAATTACATTAAATATGCTTACAAACTAAAGAAATTAAATTAAGCTCGAATAATTAGAAATACTTTGATCTAGACAATACACCTGTACGGGCTAAAGCATTTGACATTGACGAACGTATGATTGAATCAAGAATACTAAAATATTCGCATCAATTTTCAACACAGATACTATTTCGGAAGGTGGGTTGCAATAATAGCGATACATTGAAACTAAGTATTCTAAAAAGCCATTTAAATTTAATATAAACAAATCCACATAAACGTAAGTAAATTTTCATAATACCACTAACTTCAAGTGCTTGCCAATAATCTATAAATACATAAAAGTAACATTCACTCTCGCTGAATACTAAATACACATTGCAAACTTTAAAAAAGCTATCAAAAATTACGCTTATAGTAAAATCCGTGGGGTGTCCCAAGGCACGATTTTAGGCCCAAAACCTTTCAATGTGTCTAGTCTTAACATTATCATTGTAGTTAAAACAAAAATCGATTGTCTTTATCAAGATAACTGTAGGTTCTGGTAAAAGATAGTAAAAGAAAGTCTGGTAAAAGAGATTCAAAGCTGGGAATGTCTTAAACAATGGAATGTTATTTTTCGTTGAGTACTAAAGCGCATATACAAAGTATAAAGCCTATTGTACATAAGCCTACACCGATAAAACATTTTAAAAGGAATAAATTATGGTTACGACAAAATGACTAAGATAAAAAATTTGGAAATAAAATATTTTGCTTAGTAAAATATGGGTAAGATCCCAATATCATAGCACCTTCCATAGGAAGTGGGAATGTTGCAACTATTTTTTAAAATTATTTAGGTGGTTATATTCATTGACATATCAAAAAAATGGACATCGGGTTTAGGCTAAATAACAATAATAATAAGACAAGACAATATGTTGCTCAGCAACGCACACATTGGTAGCCATCTAGCTATAATATGTACGTATAAGATCTATTTAGACCCACTTAGAAGCGAAATATCAAAAAACTTTTCTCAGCGCTCGTCTACATTATAACATGAACTTATTGTCTAAATTTTATGGTTTATAGCTCTATAAGTATAAGCTTTGGGATGAATAGTCGTATGTGAGCGTTTTTTTTAGCATATATTCATGTATTATCCTAAACTCTACTTGACGTAAATGCATTTATTTTAAAATTAATTGCATTGAATATTTTTTTATACTTTTGCAATGAAATTTTGCATAATTTCGAATATATTTACAGCAAAATCAGTATATTACTATAATTACTCCTCGATTGTAGTAATTTTCGGTTTTGCAGTACTTTTATTCTAGACCATATTAGCATAAACCCAAAGACCATTCATTACATGTATGTCAATAACTGTAATACCTATTCACGTTAAAGTTTCCACATAAGTACACATTTTAATACTAAACATTTCTAACCTCGACTAACAAAGGAATTCATGTGATCAAAAAACATATTTTCAATAAATTCAACAACATTTTAAACGAATTTTTTTTTCACACAACAAAATGGATGGATTATTTCTATACAATACATTACATTACATTACAACTAATATTATTGTCCGCGTTTTAAAACAATTTCAACAATGTAGGAAACAGAATGTTATACTTAATTATTACATTAACATTATTTATTATTAACAACTTTTGTTAACAATTGGATGCTTGACTTGTGTGTTTCCGCGACTGGATTTGTATTGCCACCGATTTTTTTAAGGAGAATAGTATTTTTAATAGAAAAACATCCACAATATAACACTATAGCAAAGGAGTCATTCAAATATTATGTAAGCAGAATGTTCGTAATTTTTAACCCCTCTCTCCTCCTTGTCAGCAAATCAAAGTCAAGTCACTTCCACACTGAGAGAAGACTCGTGCCCATTAGTGGGACAGTAATGGGTCGATGACAATATAATATACTACACATTTATTTGCCGATTCCCTACAGACAAGCTTGTTTTACGCCAACCTATTTCGCCAATACTAAAACTTGCTCATGAAGTCTGAATAACCAATAAAACTTCAATCATTTGGACTATAATGTACAGGATAGGATAATGGAAGTTCTTATATTTAACAGAGTTTGATCCTTATAAGTAACACTATCGAATGATGCAATAATATAGGTTGTTTCTTTTAAAAAATGTTCAATTCCTGGCCAGGAAGACGGATTTTTTGAAAACCTAATGATGCAAGGTTCATTTTTATCGAAATCTGTCTTAGTCCTGTTGGCATTTTTCACTAATCCTTAAAGTTTCGGATTTCTCCATACACAAATAGTAGAAAAATTCACCCTGCATAAATAGTAGGGGCATGTAATATATTAGAGAATCGGTGGCAATCCTATTTAGAGTAATAGGTATAATGATCCTTGGAAATCATTAAAATTGGACCTTAAGTAAATATCGCTTCCACTTCTATAATTGTGATGACATATTTGCGATTTGATTTTACACGATTTTAGGTAATAGATATTTTTAATAACAAGATGGCATAATCCTCAAAATATATGATTTTTGTTAGTTTCCTGTTTAAGTTTAGTTTTATATAAGGCTGAATTAAAACGATGTATGAAACTAAATCTTTGTATAAAAGCCGTTTCATAATTTACACTAAGGTTAGTTGGGTAAGCATCAGAACTAAAGTAAAACTATACATTTTTAGGGCTTCCTATTCAAAGGGTGAAAAAGGAACCCTATTACTAAACCTCCGCCGTCTGTCCGTTATCTCTATAACGGAATATAACGACGCGAATAATGGCCAATCGAAAGTAATACTTTAGGTAGGTACAATTTATTTCAAAAGTAGGAAATGACATTACTTTCGATGGATTGGATTGAAATTGGAATTGACATTGGTTTTCTGAGTGGCACTATTTATGTTACTCCAACTAACCTCAATTAATTACGATGAATAACGTATCTTAGTAACTCAAATATCATAAATTTAACAATAAGTTAATGTATTATTCTCTTCAAGAGATGCATATGCATGCATAGATTTTCTTATGATTTTTCTCAATAGTATTATTGTTGTGTAATATTGGAATGTATACATTGATTGGAATATAATGTATCTGCTTCTATTTATGAACATATGCAGATGTATTTTAGTATGTTTGTCTAAATAGCATGTTGATATAACGATAATACCTACATGAAAAACGGTTACATGTTCAAAGTGTATATGTGACTTATGGCCATAAATGAAAAGCTACAGCAACTCCCTCTAGTTCAAGTATGTATTTATTTCATGTTTTTAACTAGACCTATGAGTTCATAAAATCTTTCTACTGAATTTTATGCCCTAACCGATTGAGCTAATATTACAAATACATATTTAGTTTGAAGGACAATGTATGAAGTTTACTTATGTCATTCTAAATGCAATATGGGCGACGCTTCAAGATGGTGGACGCCTCAAAATGGCGGACCAATTACGTTTTTTGCATCCCCATGATACAAGTGTCAAATGATAGGATTTTCTGAGAATATGAGAAACAGAATAATATTACCAAAAAGCATGTTTTAAAATGTTTCTTTTTTACAATTTATTTACGATAAGCTCAGTTAATGTAGACTTTTGGTTATATATTGTAGTGTGCATGGCTATATGGGCATTTGACACATATTCTCACTAATTAAGGCATAATTATAACAATTACTTACTTAATATAATGGATTGATCACATAATCTGTATTCCACTTAACAATTACAACTATGGAAATTATTAATAACACTTGTATCTACGTTTTGATATTCGTTTGGTGATATGTATAAAACTGTCTGTCTGTAAGCATTGAGGATTTTTTAACCTTTGAAGAGACTTCCTTAAGTGATGTAATTTCTTAGTAAGATGTTTAAAGTAAATAAGTAGGAATGCTTAAAACTTGAATCATAACGAACTATTCATGTTATATTATGTATCAACATTGTATTGCTAATTCATTGTATTGTGTCATAGGATCACTTTAAACTGAAATTCCTTATAAATTGAAGACTCTATTCAAACAAAATTCTTTAGTTCTGTAATATTATCCAATAACTTTGCAAAATTTCAATTTGTAAATATGACAGTACATTTATGATTCAAGTAACCATAGTAGGCTGTTGCCTAAAATACAAACATTCAGCCCCTATTTAAGCAGTCCCTTAGGGTTGGAATATCAAAAGACCCTTTCTCGCCGGGCATATACATAATATAATAAACCTATTGTCCAAATTTCATGGTTGCAGCTTGTCTCCGATGATTGAGTATCCTTCGACTTTTGTATAAAATAAGATTACTGTCCAAAGATGTCCAACTGCTTTACATTGAAGATATATCCTTACCTGTAAACGTCTCACTATAACTACACTCCACATCACATCACATCACATCACTATGGTATCACTGTCACACCCGAGTGCCACTCGGCCACGAATCTTGGTGCACTTGGCCCCTAATCTTGGACTAATCTGGCACGCCGATACCGGTGCAGTATGTACTAGAGGTGGAGTATCTGGCCGTCGTCCTTGGTGGGGATGCTGTGGGGGAACGCCGGGTCCGGCTGCTCCTCCAGGGTCACGGCCGTGAGGTCCACTATCTCGTCCTGTTCGTCCTGGTCGAATCTGAAAGGGAACGGATGTTTTGTGTGAAATCGCTGTGTCATACATTCATAGTATCATTCCTCGCATATATTCTTTGTTATGACGAGTTCAAGAGTGATGGACGTTAAAAAAACAAATAAAAACACGCTTCATTGAAAAACAAACGAGAAATACTGAAAGGTGAAAAATTATTATTGAATAAAAGCATGGTGTGCATGATGTCAATAGTTATTTCTTTATTACAAAACTTACAAATAACGTTACAGGATTTCACCTAATTCATTATTGCAGATATAATTAATTTATTGGCAGACAGACAGATGAAAATGATTATCGTCCCGATATCTCAAAAAGCACCCCACACTTTTTTTAAACTAAAAATCACTTGTTTTTTTTGTATTTTTTTCATATGCATTTTCATAAGTCATTGATAAATATGCAAAGTTTCAAATTAATCTGTCGTTTTAAAGTCAGTAAATGTCATTTTCAAAGATTCCGTTACAAACATACATATGACCAAAGCTAATAACAGCATGTTACAAAGGTAATTTTTTTTTAGCCTGTTCTCACTCTATGCAAGGACTCCTTGCCAAGGAGGAGGGTTAGGATGGAGAGAGCAGGGGACAGTCACTATTTAAAAATATTCAAATGAAATATAATTTTATATCTCTCAACTATATTTTATATGCT
>DWNY01000495.1:0-16063 GCA_018250635.1 Telegonus apastus | reverse complement strand
TTTTCCAAAAGTGATAGCCCTAGACGTACTAGATCTGTCGATGATCACGATAACGAATAAAAACAACAGTTATCGTATCATAAAAATTGACCACTGCCTCCATAAACTGTTGCTTGTAATAACTACATACGAGTAGTAGGTTAATTGTCTAAACATAACAGTGATATAGAACGCTACCAATATTATGACTATTAATTACTGCTAAAATATGTATACTGTTCATTCAGATTACGTGATTAGTGTTATTACCTATTCGTACATACTACAGAGGAGTAAATTTAATCTAATGATTTAGAGTATTCCGTTCCGAAAGTTGTTATAAAAAATTGCTTGAATAAAAAATTAATCTTAAAAAAAAGGAAAAAATTGCAACTGGAACTTTTAAAGAAGCATAGGTTGACATATCAATTTCTACAGAGATATTATCAATTCAGTATGATATTACATTATTTCAGTACTTTTAAAATTATAAAAAATCTCAATATTACTCACCTAATAATTTGTATCATCTCACAAAACGCAGAATGCTGTCAGTAAATCCGTGGTAAAATCTTCAGTTGCAGACTCCAGTATTATAAATGACGTAGAAAACGTTTCAAAACTCCTATCAAAATACGGTTTCGTTATTTGTTTCTTTATACTTATATTTATGTAAGAGCACTTTTTTATCACTTTGTGGATATATATCGGACAGTTCGTCTAAAAAAACGAAAATAAAAATATGTCCTTTCGGTACAAAACTTTCTTTTAGAAACATGCACTTATATAAAACCGTTAGAGGTCGAAATTCAAATTTCAAAACATTCCAGGCCTATAAGACATGTTTTATTTATTTTTTATTGGTTGAAGGATAAAGTTATGCGGGTCCCTACTCAACGACTTTCTTTACGTTTTAATATAAAAGCAAGAGCCAAGGCAAGGATAGTGAAGCGTCATAGTCAAGATAACAGCGATAAATATTGCGATGAACTCATTAATTTAAAATCTATGATTTGAAAATATTTTAATAGTACTTTAAGAAATAAATTTGAGAAAATATCCAAGTTCTAGTGATATTTATGTTACAGTTTTATAGTTTGTAATTCAAATGTGTGAAAGAATTTCTCGAACAACCATTGAGGTTTCATATAATTTGGCTTCTCGAGATTTCTATTTTTAAAGCAGTCTCTAAAAAAACATACATATAAACGCCAGACAAAGTGTCTGCTCTTGAAAAAGTTCATTACACTTTAATTTTCACTTTTTACGATACTTGAAATTTTTTTAAAGACAACATTTGGACATTTGCCATTCTTCAATTGCGTAAGTGACATAAACGAGTACGTGTACTCAATTATAATATCTACTAACGTGAGTCAAGAGGAAATGACGGATTAGACGAACCCCGGAAAGAACGATATATGCGCAAAAAGTGACAATAAAGAAAATCATCAAAACGAAAATTGGGCAATTTAAAACTCAATAGCAAGTTTTTAGTTAGATAAGAGAATTTACACCGATACACTCATAAAACGTTTGCAATGAAGTCACGTTCGTGAAATGAATCCAAGCGTGCAACAAGTGGTAAGAAAAGTCGGACGAAAACTAAAGCTAAACGGAAGAATCGGTTTAACGAGATAGAAGCGGATGAACCGCGAAACACTCTCAAAGGTTTATATTTCACGGTGAAGGGTGTTGAAGCAAATGTAATACGGATGCGATGCAATTAAAAAAGTGCCACAACAAGTTAAGTGGTTTCAATAAAAGCAACGCCGCTCAAGTGGTTGTAAAGGGTCGAAAAAGTAGTTGTTGGCAATAAAGATACCGGCCTCATCTCGTTCACTCGTGATGGATATACAAGATCGGTCAAAGTCACTTTACAATGTTTTAAAAGAAACAATGATATGAGGTTTTGGATATAAGCATCATAATTAATGTCCGCGCCATGTGGTCTGCTAGTAAATGTCTCGGTCGACTAGATATGCTAATTACGATAGTGAGCAAGGCTCTACAAGGCATGTGCAGGATTCGATTAACCTCGAAACCGAAAGTTGCTGACTGCATTGATAGCTTTAAACGGTCAAGGTAAATCAGTGTAGCGAATAGTTAGACTAAAAACCTATTTCCACAAACATGCTGTCATCAGAAATATCGCACGTAAAGCGGGCAGGTCCAATTACAATAATTATATACTTGTAAACACTATCGCTGACGGTTTATTATTTACAAATAGTAGTTATGTAAGTAAGTTGAAACAGAATTCGGTTAAAAAAGTAGCCTTGAGTGAAGTTATAAGCGTAGATGCTTCAGATTTCGTTCACAAGAAAGACGCCCGCATATGTAACTCAGGATAACCACAACCGAACAAACCGCACTCGCAAACTGGTTTCGGTGCACTATTATTATTAAGGGCTCGTGCCAATATACGGGGCGAAACGTGCTGATGCACAACACAGTTAACAAAGCTTCGAGGAAACAAAAACATAAACTAAGAACGTAAGTTAAATGCAGTTTTATACCAAAAGGACACAACACGCAAGATGCTTCAAAAACCAACACAAAGTCACGTTTATAAAACTCCTAGTTATTCATTGTCACTTATTCCATGCAAACACTAGCACATCCAATCATAAGGCACTGTCTAATGAGTAAAACTAAGTTTAAAAACAGTTTCAAAATTGTTAAAATAAATTCACGAGTTGAGCGTAACGAACTGTCTGCTTGAGTCGGCCATGCGCAAAGCCGGCGACTTGCAAACTGTTCCGTTCGGTTTCGAACTGAACATCAACGGCCACGCGGGCGCCCTCCTCTCCATCTCCCTCACTTGGTAAAAATATGTAATGTGTGAAAGAGACGAGCGATATTCCCGCGTTGTGGTCGTCTTATCGCAGGTTAACTTTACAGCGACATGAATAGTTCCCGAGCATTAGTCAGAGAGAAACGGAATGATAATATTTTTTGTGTATTTGGCAGGACTTTTTCTGTTCTTGATTGCTGAATGTTCAAATCGGTTTTAGGCTTCTATTTCGGTTATCGGCAGGCGATCGCGCGGAACAAGAGGCGCGATACACTAAGATTGTTTGAGTACCCATAAAGGAAGTGCCGTGATGAGTGACCAAGAATTCTCGGAAGTTGCGTTAATTTTAACACGTGCCCGGGAGACAGCTACCAATAATAGTTTTTATTGGCTCAAGGCTATTCAAAAAGTGTATTTATGACCAAAATCCAATTTATGTCATTTAAACCTAGTGTATAAAATATCACAACAAAACGATCCACCATAATTTTAGTAGATTTTTTATAATATAAAAAAGTAACAAAATGAATTATTCCAAACAAAACAGACGAATAATATATTTTGATGACAGATATAGAAATATGTCAGTTACAGAAGAATCGATACACCGACGAAACGAGACAATCTAGAAACCTTACAACTTGTAGCAAGGTCGGAGGGTGGAATTCTCATTATATTAGCTTAAATATGTATGTGCAAAAATATTGTGAATCATGGATTAAAACTTCATAAATCTGTAACGTAATATTTTTAACATTATTAATACTTCACATAAGAATAAAATTACTGACGAGAAAATTAATGTCACTGTTATAAAAGCTTGAAGTGGTAAATATCAATCGTTATAATTTTTCACTAGTTTAATTCGACAATACAGAGTTAGTTTAAAAATGTCATACAAACCATCTTACGCTTTTAGAACAGTCACAATAATTTTCTCGTCAGTAATTTTATTTTTTATGTAAAGAATATTTTTGTACTTTGATTAACTCTAGAAGCGTGTTTTTAAATGTTTATAAACTACAATTTATTTTTTTAGTTTAATTTGCTATAAAACAATAACGAATTATTACATTGTCATCGGTGTTTGACAAAAGTGCAGTTTAAATTAAATATTATTGGTCAAAGTGGGGCAAAATCGAGCTCAAAAGAATCGGTTACAAACAAACAAGCAAACATACAGGTGAAACTAATAAAAGCGTGTTAATAACACAATATTCAAAAAATATTTCTTCGTGACAAATTTCTCAATCATTATCAATATCAAAGTTTTATAACAGTACTAAATTTGTTACCAGGAGAAAAATCTGCATTCAGATAAAAAATAATCTGGAATTTAATATAAAAACCTTACCTAATTTTACCTTGCCCTAAAGGTAAATAGAAATGCATAGTCCACAGTTTGAAATTTTTAATACATAGCATTTAGTCTCGGGTCTTGCAACACGCCCTCGGAGCATTATTGCTATAAGTGGCCCCGCTCATCCAAAGTTGGCCTCAATTCACCAGCGCTATCTAAAGAGATCTCATATCGATCATATCGCATATCAAACATGACGTCCCGAAACCTACTTCACAATTGTATCATCGTACACCTTATTATAAAATCATTTGCGAGACACAATTTACATAATCCTTTAGAGCTGCGTTACGAAATATCGTCAAATCTGCTTCTAATTAAAGATTTAGCAAATCTAATCTAGTTCTAATCAGACCACAACTACCCATAGTAACTAATATAAACCTCGGTAATAGCAACACATAATACATTTCATAATCACTTATTACTTCCGTAATTCACAGATCCCTATCTGGGAAGGATCTTTTGCAATGCAGGCCTACTTTTAATAATTGACAGTCTTAATCAGTTTGATGGAAATGATAAAGAAGACATTAAGTAGCACGTCTGAATTACAAAAAGAAAAAAAACCTGAAATATTACATCTTACGATGTAGATACAGAAACAAGAAACAATTTACGAGAATCCCATAAACAATCTTCTGTCATCTAATTAAAGGAACCCCAAGCAAAGAGCATGACGGAGACAAAAAGGTAATTGGATATCCGACATGCGTATACTTTCCCCGACAATATGTCATCCATATCTAGGAAGTATATAATGTCTCCGGAACGAAAGATGATTGTAGTTCAAATGCGGTTAGAATGGTACACATTTACGAAATATTTTACTATTTCGATCATGACACTCATAGTAGTCTCACGGTTTCCACCGCACAAACATATACAATATCTTAATTAATTTAAAAAATTGTAGACCGTCTTTGGAATAAATGTGCCGATGTCGATGGTAACATATTTATATATTACAGAATTGGCATACGGGCATGCGGTTCACGTGACGGTACGTAGCAACTGCTGTCAACCTCAGATAGGGTTGGAGGATCTGGTAGGAACCAAAGGTCGGTCCGGATATCCATTGCTGTTAGGATAAGTATGTTTCCCTAACACCACCTTACAAGCCAAATAAATACTACGTGTGCCGACTAATAAATAGCAAATCAATATGCTGTAAAAATTACGAGTTTGATATGGCTATCAGATGCTCTATATATTAAAACATATTTTAAAGGTGACATGATTATTAGTTAACTTTTGGGAACAAAATAACTCTTTTCATTAAAAATTAGTAACACTTGAAATGACCTTTCCCCGGAACTAATTTGCACACGAACAATAGTCTCAACGGAAAGACTGCAAGAGGAAGACACTTTAAGGTAACAGAACAACAAAGCCATAATAGATATGCAGCGACATTCAAAATCATGTACTTTCTAACAATGAGAGCAAAACATCTCTGTACAAAAGATTGATGCTTGACTCGAATCTGGACCGAGAATACAATGCAGTGGGCTGATTTAGGAAAGATGGTACTGACTTTCACTCGGCCCTACGGACTCGCGAAGCGTAACGCATTAGGGACATTTCTCTTTTTTACTATATCTAATGACACCTATCGATCAGATATCGCGAATGTAGGTTATGACGAAAACGATATTCTAATTAACGGATCTATACAAATCTTCAACAAACGTGATGCTGGAATGACTTTCAACTTAACGCCCTTTGACAAAGAAGTTCTTATGACCAAAACATATTTGTATTTACAACACAACAAAATTCCAATTATAATTGAAATAAAATACCAGATTTTATTTACAATAAAATTGTATTCATTAAACTAATAGATCAGTATATTGTCAATCTAATAATTACGATGACAAATAAATTAGGAAAATCAATACTAGACTATAGTAAATTAATGATTTGAAGTGCGTGTGTAGCGTATATGCAAAATAATATCAAATGTCTTACCTTTCCGTTTCTGAATCATTAATCAATGTCAATTTACTAACAATAAATTGACATGAGAGTTTTTGCTTAATAATTTTAACAGCACTATTTTAATTGGCGAAGAACTTAGATTTGCAAAAATGCATTATTTTTTCTGTTTGATACTCATTAATCTATATCTGATTTGTTTAAAACGTTTGGATAGTTTTGTCTAAATATTTCTGTTTTCTTAGAAAAATAACTGACCATCACTGATACTTTTATATACCATTTTACATTTTTTATTTTAAGAAGCTTACTGAACTTTAGGTTAAAGACGGTCTCATTTTTGTTAACCCTGAATGTAATAAATAAATGTTCGTTTGTTAATAATTCTAAAAATAATAATCAGGTAATCATACAACACACCATGTGATTATTATGTGTACTTACACGAGCTTTTCTACTGAATCCTTAGAGGTAGCAATTAATTTATCACCTACCTTTAGTAGCATTCTAATCTTATCCGGAATTATTTAGATTTCCATGGGCGGTAGAGATCGCTTTCCATCAAGGGAACTGAATGCTTGTTCTTTAATAGAAAAAATAATATGACTGCATGACGAGTCAAAACGTCAATAAAAGTACGTGCGGCTTCCACGTCCATGGAAACAATTGATTTTTAACGACAAAACGAGTAGCAATTATATCAAATGCGCATTTGAAAATAACCGATTTTTATGAAAGTTAATGTTTAATAAGGCATAAGACAAAAAAACCCTGTCACAAGATCTAACATCGTGTTGAATTATCCCACTATGTATTATTCGAACTTATTAGGATTTTTATTGACGATCGAGCGGGTTCACATTTCAGACAGATAAACATGCAAACGAACAGAAATATCTCATATCCGTATCTACGATGCTGCACATGTATCTGTTAAAGAATTATTACCTTAATTTCTTAATTGAGATAAGAACCTTATTTCTTAATTGAAACAAGAAACATGTAAGAACAAAATAATAATGATCAGATGTTGTCGCAAAATTAAAAATAATGAGAGCATTATTAAAAAACTTGATTACAGTGATTTAATCATATGTACGCGTACAGTTTGATTGAATACAATAGATTTTATCTATATGGAATAGACAAGAAACATAAAATTACGTCAGTGACTTTTTTACAATCTAAACTTATTAGCCCCGTCTGATTAAGAGACTAGGCCTATATATCACACTCATTATTAATTTCGATTAAGATAATACACAATAACGTCAGATGGAAACTAACTATCCTTCCTTAAACAGTGTAATGGACGTTATCTGTTCATTTATATCGAGTTACAATTACTCTTCGCTTCCTCGAGCCAAACGCGTTGCGTAGGCGTTTCCGTATTGCGGATAGATGGTGGATGCTCTGCGGACCAGAGAGCTAACGTAGAGCAGAAATGGCACAGGTCACTTGTCCAGGACAAGTAGGGCAAAATGATTATGTACCCATGCATACTTATCAATAATATTCGTATATTACTATTTTTTGCATTATTTCCTATTTGTAACTAATTTCGCTATAATTCGCGCTGATGTATTATAATTTGCTAAATTAGGTAAAGTAGACTTACTAAGCAGTTCAACATCTTTAACATATGTTTTAACTAAAACTGGGCGCAAATCAGGAAAGAAAATAACAATTATTCAAATTTAATTGTACTAGTAAATATGTACATTATGTAAATTACTATTAATCAAGCAGAAATCGTAATTAGCAAAAGGTATAGTGCCCATGATTCGTTTATAGCAGTTAACGAATGGAACCAAAAAAATAAACGCGTTAGTAAAGAATAATGTAAATTATAAAAATAATTACTTAATTTTTCTGTATTGTTATGCATCAAGTTGCAAAAAATTTCCGTTTTATATCTATACGTATAATACGCAATTGTGCAATCTGTACATTGCAATCTCTTGAAATCGAAACTCACCTGTTTCATTAAGTGTCAAATAAGCGACATCGGACTTCTTGTAAATTACACTAGAATTTTCTACCACTGTTATGCTCTATGGTAAAAACGGTATTACAGATCAGCCGTATGGAAAATTGCAACTTTCTCGATGCTATACGTTCCGATCGTGTCACATCGTACATCACAAAATTATTTGATTGCATCAAAATGAGCAAAACTTCTGGCAATACTCTAGACATGAATAGCAAAACATCGTTTTTATATAAATATCGCTTTGTTATATGGTCACTGGCACGCTTTGGATCGACTGTTGGTATACAAGTCTTAAGAAAAATATACATTAAACGAATGTTAATATTAAACGTCAGTTTTGACTCTTTAACAAAACATGTCACGAAATAAAAATCTTGTGAATAGTATTTTTTGAAATTATGTTATCGATTACGTTATTATTTTCGTTAAACACGCACGTAAGCTCCCACAGGTCCATTCATCCAGTAGATGCGTGCGATGACATGTAAGGATGAACGTACAACATATGAAATCCTAATTGGATAAAAAAAAATGACTAAAAAAGTAGGAATAGGCTTTGAAACTTAAATGGAAAAGAGAGAAGTTTGTTATAACATTACGGAGTCACTAAGGCCATACATATTTCTAACTTGCAATATCCAAGTTAAGCCCAGTTACGTTCTGGTATGAAGAGTGTGTTAAAATATAGACAAACAAAGTGCCCAATCCTAGTCCTCATGGATAGTAATAGTCTGTATCCTTGAAGAAGCTCCGGTAATCCTCCGTGCTTTATAGAGATTGATAAATAAATATCTAAAGGCGTCACGTACCATCATATTTGGGTACTGTATGCTTGTTTCAAAATTTACAGTAGCAACGAATCTTTAATAGACTACCAGATAGGTCTTCTATGTTACTTGGAATGTCTTCCAAATGAAGAAAAGACAGTCATAATTTAACATTAATAATTCAAATACAATTTGAATAACGGCCTCTTTATACTTAATCTGGATACTTAATCATATTGAAGTTAAACGTTAACGTGGGCTTATCAATTAACATGCGTCAAAAATGCGTGATTTTCGTCACATTTATCATACGAAGCGTCTCCAGGGCGCCTAACATGAAGTAATACACTCCGAACGCTGAATAATCGAAGATTAGCCTAAGAGCGTTCAACTCACCACGACCTGTCAGAGTTTCTTCAACAATAATACGCTTAAGGTTGTGTTTTGAATAACTTTTGGATTTAGCGAGATGCATCAGTTAATGGTGTACCGTCATTATATCGAAGACACGTGGGCGCAGCGGTGGGCGATCTTGCATCACAGCTGTATTGGTGCATCTCGGGTAAATGAGCCTACAGCTTAAAGCTCGCTCGGTTAACGATCGGAAACTGAGCGAAGTTCATCAGGTTTAGTGTTAGATTAGCACCAAGTGGGAGACGTAATTTGTTTCCAGTAGGCAAGAAACGTTTGTGGGTTTCGTTAATGATCGAATTTAATATCCTTTGTCTCATATCCTTGCATCATATCGATTCTAAGTCGTCCTTGGAAACCTTTCACAAAATCCATAAACCACAAGAGTCCTATTTGAATTTGATTGCAAACTACTGATAAGATGCATATAAAACAGTAAAACCTTTGTGTAAGCCGCCTCATAACCTTTTTAACTTAAGAACAATTATACCAATCTTAATATATTTAGGAAAAGAAAATCTATAACAGTTGCATGCAGCTTCAAAATTATTTTAGATTTTCTTGCTTTGCGTGCTTTTATCTGAAAAATTACGATTATTTCATTCGGCAAAGTGCACTTATTTCATCGCGATAACATAAAAAATAATCGACTAATTAGTACAATGAGATAAACTAAATTAAATGATCATTATCACACAAGTACAAAAATGTAGAATAGGAATCTATTAGGAAGTATTAAAAAATTATTTTTTCATTTAATAATAAACTATGCAAAATTTCTTGTCACTAAACCGATGTTACCAAGTCACATTGACATGTAATTAATTCCGTGGGAAAAAACCACGATACCAAAGAGTAGGTAAGACTTAATAAGTAAGCTTAGTAAGTTAGTTTATTAAGTAAGTTTGTAAGGCTTTAATATATTCAAAATATTGTAATTATAGGTTCCACGATGTTTAATAATGAAAGCTGAATATTTCACAAGCTTAATTATTAAGCATGCTAATCAAATACTGCCGTAGGCATATAATGCTTTCGCGGTTGCTCTAAATTCTGTATGTTATTAATTTTAATTAATCATTTTGCTTAAACCTGAAATTGTGTGTCAGTGGCTCAAATAAATTAAAACAAAATAAGTTGTAGCACAATTTGTTAAATCATTTTATATTGTTTTATTAATCCATTTATACTTATATCATGTGAGATGCGATAGTTACAATGTAATGTTCATTCAGAACAGTAAGAAATAGGATATTTTTATAACATTATAGTAGCAAACGAGGATACAGTTCACCTGATGATAAATGGTCACTGACACCATTGGACATCAGTAACCTACTTCGCATAGAACAGAGGTTCTTCGTGAAGCCGATCAGAGATGCGTGGCCACTCCTGAGGACTAAGACGGTCGCATCACATGTGAGTGATATACATAGGTCAGCAGGTATCTATACTACGGTACTATGGGCATTGTAATTCCTAGATGTTTCAAATCAAACGATGCTTGTGATGTTTAAACTACTTTTCAAGACCTGCTTATACACACAAGCCCGTCTTTGACCTAGTAGGGGCCCTGGGCACATAAAGATAATGGGGCCCATATCACCCTAAGAGAATTATTTTGTTAGAATAGATAGATATAGTATAAAAAACTTCCACTTTGTTATGGAGCCTTCTTTTTAGATAAAACATTAACAGTCGGGTAAAGTATTTGCTATTCTTCCGTCATCCCGTGAAAAGACCATCATTTCCGTGAAGTTACCATTCGAACGTGAAAGCTGTTGATCACTACGGCCGCATATTGATTGGATAATTTTGCCCTGGAGCACGCATTACGTATGTTTGTAACTTCATACGAACTTCGTTCAAGCAATTGGTGCCGTTTGACATTTTTGACCCGATGAACAGCCTCCGGGTTAGAGAAGCGAATGGCGTAAATAGGTATGTTATGTTGTTTACCCATAATGTATTGTACGCTCATCTCAGGCATAAAACAAATAAATGAAATGTTAACTTAGAACAGCATACCTACTGTGATTACCTGTGGAACTATGCCACAAAATTGTGCATTTTAAATTTTCGTTAGCTATCGATTATGTTGGTAATCCATAAATAAATAACTTGTAAATATTATATTCCAAATCATCATTTATAACTTAGATAACTAACAGAGAACAAAGCGACCACTAACTACTTCAAAATTCATACTTATGCTCTGGTCAAAGAAAAATAACAAGAAACTATTCAAAAGTAGTAGTGGAAGGAAGTAGATAAGACAATTTTGTCGCATAAGATTTCTCCTAATTCATGTTTCGGGGAATCACGCTTGCAGAAGCTGATGCTAACTGACAGATAATGAAACGAAACTTAAAACAAACGTTACTTACACTCCTTAAACGTTTTCTTTGTTATTTTAAGGTGCCACCGCCACCGCCACACCTATTTCTGCCTTGTGACTGCAGTGTTAAGCGCTGATGTATTCTGGTCTGAACGGTGTGGTAAAGGAGACATACCTTTCCGAGGTGTTCCAACTTAGTTCTCAGGGTAGCAACGCACCTGTGGTCAATCTTAGATAGCAATGTGATCTTATCTGGGGTTGATTACAGGAGTCCGTGGCTATGGGCGGCAGTGGCCACTTACCATCAGGTGGGCTGCATGCTCGTTTACTACTTCTTTGACATTAAAAGTAGGTATTCCACGTTGAATTTCGTTTGCGTGGCATTTATAGCAAATAGATATATGAAAAATTTAATGTACGACATATGTTACATGTAAATGTTAGTTTATCTTCTCAAACATTAACAACCTTTATTTATTGTTCAGTCTTACATGTTACTCTAGTATGGATCGCTATAAAAAGTTATGAAACCCATAACGGATTGATTCCTGCTCGGTACGCGGAAGAAAACGATCGATCGATTTGGCCTATGTTATGGATCGAGTTGGATCGATGCAGTGTCACCGGGCGTCACGGTACGACGCGTCAGCGATCACTCGTGACGTAAAACGGATGAGTATAAGTTAGAAGCGACAGCGTTTTATTATATTTTTTATGAGTGAACTCAATGATAAGATACACAGACGAATGTGAGTGTATGAAACAGAAAAAATATAGAAAACGAAACCGAAAGGGTTCTTACTTATAAATTTGTCATCGTTGTTAATAGGTGTGGATCTTTACAGTCTTTTCAGTATTTCACTCACTTTCTCTTTCGATCTGTACTACTGTAGTACCTGTAGTACAGAGTCTGTACACATAAAAGGCTTCAGCCGTGCTCCACAAATCTTTGATTGATGTTTATAGATTTTGAATATTCAAAATGATATAAGCCAGTTGCGTTAACTTTTAAAACTAATTAATAAGTATCGTAATTTTGGATTTTATACTACGAATTATTGACCAGCGCCTGCATGAATCTGACCTTAAAAAAGACGAAGTTAGATTTTAAAAGGACGTAACGTGGACGCACTAGTTATATTTAAGCTTAGTCTCCGAACTTTCAAACTGAAATATTAACTGGATTCGGTCGTCAACCCATTATTGTCCAGAGCTTTTTTTTTGTCTTTTTAAAGAACTCTCAGGTGTGCAAGTTTCCTCATAATGTTTTCCTTCACCATTAAAGCAAGTGATAATTAATTTCTAATACGCATATAACTTCGAAAAATCAGAGGTGCGTGCCTGGGATTTGAACCTCGGATCCCCCGAATGAGAGGCCGAGTTTTTAACCATTAGGCTATCACTGCTTAATAATATTAACTGGATAATAACTATTAACTGGATTATAACCCGCTAAGTTTATAAATTAGACCAAGTTCTAATTACATACATTAGGGGTTATGTATCCGGTGATAAAAGCGGGCGGATAAACACAGGTTCGACCGTCGAGCTGAGCCACGACGAACACATTTCCCATTTTAACATTTGGTGTTTAAACTAACTACTGACTGAAAGCATTTACGAGCAGCGTAATAGTAGTATCAATGAATATAGGAGAATTGTCGATAAAAGGGAACATTTTATAGCATTGGAGTAACGGTCTTATGATATAACAGTGTTCAGCGCTACTGTGTCCTGGTTTAAAAGGTTTGGTGGTTAGGTTATGTATATCCTTGATATACATATCGGAGGCGTTCCAACTTAGTCCTCAGGGGTAACAACGCATCTGTAGTCAACCCCAGGTAAGACTCCTAATTTTATCCTTTGATCACATGTCCATGGGCAGTAGTGGCCACTTACGAGCAAGCGGTATTATATCAGAGCTCATTTGCTCTTTCTTTATAATTGACAAAAATATTTGATGTCAAACGTGAACGTATTTATTATTCCAACAATAATTCATATAGAGAATGGCAATAAACACGGAAACAAACAAGCGAAGGAAGATACAATAATTACATACTGTTCCCACACCGCTCTTCCTGTACAAGACAAACAGACGGCGTCGTAGCTGCGTTTATTATATTCGCAATTTATGGTGACAGATACACGTACTTTCGAAAATACATACAAACGGCCATATAGCGGTGAAATTTGTGCAAACACCTCATGAATTGATTAGACCCAACCACTGTATCATTTCAGTATTCAATTTAAAGGCGTTGAAAAGGTTTTACAACTGAACTATCAGTTGTTGCCTCATTACAGCGATGTATTTTAAGCCCTGATAAGAATAGAGTCCCGCCTAAGGCAACAGATGTGTTGCTGCCCCTGAGGAGTAAGTTGGATGAATCGGAAAATTAAGTCTCTCTTTCACACTCCTCAAAAAAAACAATTAACACCGCTGTTTTATGACCGATATTAGTGAGGCAGTGGTGCCATGAGAGACGATACACAAAAACCTACTGCCACCTTAAAAGTTATTTGTTTTGCTCAAGTTTAAGGCTATAAGATAGCGATAATATATCATTAACATCGACAGGGACTGTCGCTAGTGTATTATGATTCTTAACTTCTGCTTAACCTGTTGTTAAAAACACAGTTTGAAAAATAATATCTCCTAGAAAAATATTTAACGTAACATCACAAGATTCTTTCAAATTAGCATTTAGAACCTTACATCATTTTCCTCAAAGTTAACTTGAAACAGAAAGAAGTATTGCTAAAAAAAACCTGAACGGAACAATGAGACGCGATGACGAAAGCATTACATTACACAATAACATTTCTTATCTCAGCGATGACGTGTTCGGAGAGAAATGCTATAATCTAATCACGATCGAGACAATAACGACCAGTCACAATGCATTCATTGTTCGACAATTATACATTTATTTCGATCGACAAAACTAAAACCATAACAATAAGGGTGCATGCAGATACGAAGTATAATCCGATGATTAACACTGTTATTCGCGATGCTAATCCTACTCAGCCACACCTAACAGAAGAAAATGTAAATAATATTTTTTTCTCAGTAAGGGAAAATTTATTGTATCAGCAATAAAATAGTTACTTCGTAAATTCTAGCACTTAAAGGTAAATTTATCGTTTTTTACGACAGCGAGTACACAAAAAAATAATGCACAATATAAATTAAAAAATAATAAACATAACGCTTATTACTGATGTTTTAAATTATAACCTAGAAATGTATGTAATAGATACACCGCGTCATTACAACATTAAGAAGATTATGAGGACTATAAAATTTGGTTTCGTAATTTCATAATTTTCAATGCAGAACCTTTTCGATAAAACATGACGTATTCAATTTAAGATACGAAATTGCATAATGATGTACGTAATGATTAATAAGCCATGAAGAGCGAGCAAAGGGCAATTTTATGGAAATTATCCAACTTTAAAAGCTTTCTAATCGTGTTTTATTCACAAAGTTTCGAACAAAACACATTTACAATTACCTAAGTTTATTACAACGACCAAATCATTCGCTCGATTAACTTCACCCACTTTTGACATCACGGTAGAACGGTTCTCTAACATATTTTTACGTCTGTTTTTCCTATTAGAACCGACAGCTGTTCCATTGTCTAACACCTGCTCATACTTTACTTATTCATTGTTAAGTTCTGCAGCTTTGTAACTGTTCTGTTTACTTTTAACAATTACGGTTTTTTAGTTTTTAAATGTACTTTTGTCAATACACTTGCCTTACAAGTGCAATACTTGAATTGTTATGAATAAACTATTAAATAATAAATATTTTTCTTCTATTTGTTTTTTACTATTTGAGTGAAATATCAATTAAAACCGTAAGGTGTTGAAACGTAAATTTATTACTAACGCACAGTTCACTTGATAGTAAGTGGCCACTGCCAATTATGATGATTATCGGATACAATCGGATTTTGTAGGATTAGTTATAGGTCGAGCACAGATGCGTTGTTTTCTCTGAGGACTACGTTGGAACGTCCCATGTAAATGGTCCACAAGATCAATTGCATCTGGTAGCGCCTTAACTTAAACAGTCCATGTACTTACCCATATTTCGCAACAGCTAAGGTCAGTTATGAAACATACCTGCAACAAATAACGAAAGCCATTATTTACAATGCTCACGGTAATTTTGATATTCCATAGATTGTAGGGCACAGAATAACGTACATTGGTATCGCCAGCTATATACGATATTCCACCGTTATGACCAATATAGATACCTACATAATAATTTTCTATCTATTGATAAGCCTATTGATCTATGACACAGTGTAAGATGTGATATACTGTGAAGATATCACAATATATTTTTTCACACAATGCCCAATCCATAAACACTCAAACCCAGAACAGGAATCTAAATTCCTCATTCAGATATGTGTCTGGCCGGGGATCGAACCCGGAACACACTGCATGT
>DWNY01000494.1:0-16065 GCA_018250635.1 Telegonus apastus | reverse complement strand
GGCATACGTGAAAGTTCATGCAGAGAAGAATATTGATGGATAATATTTATGTATAAATTAAATTAAACAATAGACAGACAATAAGAATAGACAATATTAAACAATATGTCAGATAAACTATGTCAAAAAATGCGGTATTTCTTTTAAATCCAACATTTTTCCTAAAATGAAGGTTTTTATAATGGTTTTAATAATAGTCGAATTTCGACTATTGTAACTGCTCTAATAGTACTAATTATTAAGCGAATACTATGTTATGATACTTTTAACAAACTTGCGACAACCATGCGACATTACACAAACCAGTACAAGTAGAAAGACAAACGAATCACGACAGGAAACCAAATCAAATCTTCTGTTTCCGTGCTACGGCACATCTTATTCGAGCACGCAATTAGGGACCCTTATTACGGACATTGTCGTTAGGCTTCGTACACATTAGCGACTTATTTGCCACTTAACTTTTACGCAAACTGCTGTTTCCTTCTTTTATCAAATCAAATTAGTCTGTAGTTGCAGCTGCTGCTACTATAATCAACCCCAAATAAGTGTTTTCGCTGATTACGGAAATGAAATCGGGATTCCGTGTCGATAACGCGTTACGTCATAACTTGCTTAAAACTCTAACTTATATTTGTACCAACAATACAGATAAGCTATGCTCATTTTATTACATGATCTGGTAAAGAAATATCTATTAATAATGATAAAGCAAATACTTTGAAACGCAGAAGCTTTGTAATATCAGGTTTGTTTTGATAAAACAATCAAATAAATTTATTAAAACAATCAAAATACCTAACCTACGTTGTACTATCCGAACAATGTACTGAGACATTATAAGAAAATTGATCAACTTTATACTCTGACATAACAACGATTAAATACAAAGTAGCAAGTCTGTTAAAGCCTTATATAGTGAGACACGCGAGCACATCAGAATCTCCGTCGCTAATACAGTTACATGGTATATTATAGACATGATTTTATGTTATTTCACTAATGCCTACTGTACCATATCACGAATCTAACAGACAGAGAGTTTAAACTGTCATTATTTTTGTATATAAATATTTATGTACGTAAAGTGATTATAAAACAAGTGGTTATTTGACCGACAAAACCGTGTAGTCTGATTAACCTTTTCTTCCACACGCTCCATTAGCATAAGTTAACCTTATTTTGTAAGATGTGTTATGGAGTTTTTTTCACCGCTTTTTCTCCATAACGGAGCACTTTGCGTAGTAGTGGTAATTAATATAACATTCAAAATTAATTCTGTGATGGATCTCTTTAAATCAAAGATTTTCATATTGATTTTTATTTTTTTATTCTATTTTCATTAAACTGGTCACGTCTTAAGGAACATACATTTTCCATCTGTATGTTTCATACATTAAGCTTTTGAGATGCCTGACATAGAGCATTCCTTATGGTAGTTTGTTTCGATAGTATCCGCGTCGCGTCGATAGTATCAGGCATGCGTGTCAGAGACCGTGGAGAGTGTTGCAGGAAGAAGCTACTGCCCAACTCGTACATTGTGTCCCTTGACCGTTTTCACTTGGTAGGTGACGGTCATCAGCTTCTGCCGCCTACTGCCGGCGATGTTTGATCAGTATTGATATTCAAAGGCGGTAGAACCCGTTGTGGTTCGACTCCGGCGGCACCACCGCCACACCTATTTCTACCTTATAACAGCAGTGTAGCGATGCTGTGTTTTCGTCTGATAGATGTGGTAAGGTTAAGTATGTCTCTACTTATTTGAGGCGCTCTAACTTAGTCTCAGGAGTAGCAACGCATCTGTGGCCGACCTCAAATAGGACAGAGATCTTATCTGGAGTTGATTACAGATGTCCATGGGCAGCAGTGGCCACTTACCATCAATTGGGCTGCATACTCGTTTGCTTCAATAACAAAAAAAAGCAGTTGCCGAAACGATCTGTCGCCGGTAGCCGACAATTATCGCTCACGTTCGAAGAGTGTCGCGAGCCATCATTAACTACTGCTGTCGTCCGTCTTGGACCGTTCACTACCACGTTGCTTGATGAATTATAGGTTTCCCCTAAATATGTACAGATTTTGACTGAGATGAGTTGATGACATTCCATTAATATAACACCTCATCTGATTACAACTCGTCAGTTAATTCAGCATCATATCAGACATCCATTATCTTAATGCAATTTATATGTACACCAGTGTCTGATGTACACTACTATTATGTACAAACAAATGGCACAAAGGATTACAAATCGTGGAACTAAATCAAATTGGTCACGCGATTCCGTCACGCGAACCATCCTTTGGACCGGATCCTGTAGAGATTAAATGCGGCATAAGCACGGGATTTTAATCATCATGCTCGAAAGAACTGCTATTGTAGAAACTTTCAACATGTTTCCTCGGGAAATGAGGAATTAACGAGCACTAAGCGGTTCCGTTTTGTGGACATTTGATATCCTTAAAATTAGTCTTCAAGTCTCAGTCTAAGGATAATATTGGACCGAAACTATCTCCTACTTCAAGCGAATCTTAATAAAGAACTAAAAGCACTCGTAGCAAGCATAAGTTGTAATTTTCAGCACAAATTACTAACTTAATTGCTATTATATTCAGACGACGGAAAGTCTTATTCAAATTTAAGAATTTTTGTCTATCTGCCTAGGAATCTGATACAAAATTGAGTGTCAATCTGATGACTGTGTTTGCCCCACGCGGATTATGAACTCTTAGTAAGTTAGTTAACGAGTTATAACTGTACTGTTGTAGATAAATCTGAAAAAATGAAAAAACCCAAAAGACTTTTAGTTTCAAATTTTAAACATTTGAAATGCAAATCTTAAAGAAACCCAAGAAATATCAAAATTTTATGATTCCCTAACGAAAATAGTCACTTGTATGTATAAGCCAGCATTTAAGATCTAGTGACCCAGAAGTTAAACGCGCACTATTTTATAAACTTGTCGAACCTGGACACGGACCGGATTCTCCCAACTTCAACGAAGTGGATCGAAGAATCGAAGAAAACAAGAACAGCTTCGAGGAATGTCGACGTGCTCCCGATACGGAACTCAGCGCTCGAGTTTTGAACAGCGTCCGACAAAACATTGCTCCAAGTTTTTAATTTAAGTTTGAAGCTTCAACGAGGTCTCGCTGAAGCTTTTTCTAGTCTGTCCACTTTACTGTCATTAGCAATCGGAATCCTTTTAAAGGATTTTGGCATATATCTATTCATAGTAGATGTGGTCGAACTTTGGAACATATACAATAAGATGGATTGGACGGAAATGGATTAATTCATTTCTCAGTATAAATTATAAATCACGCTTTCTACGCTCATAGCCTCACACTAGGATTTGTCCTGTATCGTGAGTGCTATGGACACACCCAACGATGAATATACAAACAAAATACCAGAACATAAATAAATAAATTCATCATTCAGATATCTGTTTGTCCGGGAATTGAACGCGGAACCCGCTCTCGACCGGTGTGGTGACCGCTCCGCCACGCGGGTCATTAAATGTTTGGTTTGTACATGCTAATTATTTCAGAGAGATAAATAGTTACAAATGTAATCCCTTATGCCATTCTAGTTGAAAACTTTTTCTTGTATCTAATCTAATTCAAATGCTACTGAACCAGAGATTCATTTCTTACATAATTTATACCAATTAATCAGTAATCTTAGAACAGCTTAGAAATTAATCACTAAAGCCTAATGCTTTTAAGGTAAATTTCTACGATTTTCTTACTAAGCCTTTTAAGGTTACTTCTGATGGTAATAAATATTTAAAAGTTACTATCGTCACATATTTACCTATACTAATTTGAGCTCATAAAGAACAATTTTGATTAAAATCTAGAGAATGTCTCAAGGATATTTATTTTTTATTGTTTAGTTTTTTCACACAAAATTTCTTATTCACTATCTCTTTTCTTATGCATACTCCGAATTCAGGACAGCTGAAGTATTACATATAACTTTATTTAAAGAAAGCAAAAAATAATCATGTCGCCTATAAATGAGATAGGTATAGAGTCACCGTTGCACGAAAAAACACGAATAAATTAACCACCTTAAAATATTTTACGTTCCACATGCTCATTACTGTAAGGGTAAGTTCATTCCCAAGCCGAGGGTACAAGCTAACGCTTTCTCAGGATACCGTCATAAAAACGCTATAATCCTTTATTTTCCCACCTCTGTTTTCGTTTGGCGTTTAATTCCAGAGTAACGTATAATTGAAACACGCTCTCGCCACACGGTTTGCATTCTTAATGCCATAAACGGTCAAACTCGCTGTTTCGTGAATAATAAAGCGATTCCAATGCGAAAACTTTAAAGAGAATATTGTTTATTATTTTTCCGACGCGCGATAACTTCGCCCCAGTTCTGTTTACGAAACTCCGATTAAATTCAGTTTGTCTTGATCATGGGATAGACTTTAATTGCAGGTATTATTTTTTGTATTCATGTTTATTAAGCCGATTATAATAATATACTTAACGTATTTTATTATACCCATTTCTGTTTCTATCTATACAACTAAATTAAATTGAAGTGTCTGTTTGTAATATCAAAATAACATATTTTTACTAAATGCATAAGAAAGTATACACGGTACCTATAACATCAATACAATAAAAAATTGTCAGTCTGTTTGACTGAAGTAATCTTCTAAACGGCTGCACCGATTTTGACAGGACTTTCACTGAAAGATAGTTGAAGGTCTAAATCGTAACTTAGGCTAGTTAAATTATTGTAAAAAGCACTAGCACGCGCTCCACGTGCATGCGGCCGCCATCGCGGACGATAATGTCATCTGCTATAAGGCACATATTAATGTATGCCTTTTTACTTCTTTATCGCGGGTGAAACCGCAGGGATCAACTAGTATATTATTTTTCTGACAAATATGATCTCGATGCTATTTACTGACCACACTGACGCTATTGTATATGTGTGACTAAGCTTCGCGGAGAGGAAATATAATATCCATATTTAATACGTGAACCGAAAATTTGCGGAACCATTTTTAGAATATTGCGTGCACAGAGAAGAAAAGAAGCGAGAGAGATAATACTTATACAGGAGATATAGATGATAAAGATAATATTTATATAGGGCAGGAGAGATAAAACATGCATTGTTTACATTACTGACAACATTACTGATAATGCTCAACTATATCAGAGTCTATGTCAAAAAATGCTTTAATACTTTTAAAGACTGCTTAATCAGTTAAACCTCATTTTCCCTGTAATAGGTCTTTTTAATGCACAAACGAAAAATACAAATAAATGTTCTTATTTGGGTGTATAATTTTGCTTTTCGTTTTCTTTTTATTATGGTCGATTTTCGACCATTGTCGCGGGTCCACTAATCATGTTATAAATCATGAGACTCATAAACCTCAAATATGCATCTATGATACCTATCGTCAGTAATGACTTTCAATCTATAAGTACTTATACATACTTATACATTGAAAATAATTTAATATTATTAATATTCATATTAACTCACTACCTACTTCCTTAAATGTTATTAACATAGTACAACAAGTTTTTACTGTGCTACTAACTTTAAAATGGATGACATACTTATTGAAAATTAAATCATTACTGTTTGTAATCATTACCGTCATTACAAAACTAGCGTAGCGAAAAAAAATCAAAATCTACGGTGAAAACCTAACAACCTTATATTCGAAATTATATCATCAATGAAGTCAATTTATTAAACGTTTATATAATGTTCACAGTATCATGCTCAAGGCAAATCGGAGGCCACTTGGACATATCTGTAAGCCATTAGCTTAGCGTGTACCCGTGATCTGATAATTAATGGAGCAAAGGCCATCAGCCTGATTAACGCAGTATTAATCCCTCTCCATTAAGGCACAAGACGAATGATTTACCTATAAGCTAGACAGAACAGAATTAACATGTACGCAAAGCTGAAGAAACTTTATGAAGTCTCATCGACAATGTTGATAACATTTCCAATAGTATCGAAAATGTGTTTTAATCTAATACTAATTTCAACCGCAGATTCGCTCGCGTCAATATGTAGGCCCTAGGTAAGTTCGAGACTAGATTTTTTGGGATAAAAGTCCTATGTCCATTCTATGTCCTTTGCTGGACCCCTGGCAATGTGTATGCAAATTTCACAATTATCGTTGAGTAGTTAAGGCGTGAAGGGGTTACAAACAAACAAACTCACATTCGCATTCATAGTAATTAGGGTAATTGAAATAGATTTTAGATAAGTTCATTAAACACAGCCCTATAATAGAACTGTAACAATAGGTAAGTATGTCTGAGTTGCGACATTGCGACCGAATTGTTGTGTGCTTAATAATTATTAAGCCAGCGATGCGGCTTGCGGCTGCGTCGTGCGGCTATGCGGCTTAGGCTTAATTCACATATACAGACGAATTCATATTTTCCTGCTAGTTGTGCCTCGCGGTCTCACTCGCGTTACTACGATCTAGGAATGATGAATATGAAATTTCGAATCTGGTTAGGTTAGGTTAAAAAATTATACCGGTTTCGGATACGGTTACGGATATGAAATGATTTCGGATTATCCGATAGTTTCGGTTACGGATAAAAAAAAAATAAGGTAAAGGTAATGTAAATAAGTAATAAGGAAATTATCCGAAATTTTTATTTCGGATTCGGTTACGGTTTTGGATAGATTTTTATTTTGGATATTCGATAGTTTCGGTTACGGTTTTTGCGCGGACCCTAAGTGTTTTACAATAAGTAAAGTAGACTAAATTACGCTTTACATCATCAGCTACTTGTCAGTGAAAGCCCGGTCAAAATCGGTTCAGTTGATTTGAAGATTAATCGAAACAGCGAGACATTCTTTTGTTTTAGGTACGCATAATGTGTATTTTCATATGCATTTAATAAACACTTGTAATTTTCATGTTACGAACAGAAACTTCCATTTTATTTATATAGATAAACATCATATTTTAAATATTTTCTTAGGCCAAGAATATTATTTACACCAATGATAAATTAAAAAACACTTTCTACACTCATAGCCCCACAGTGGGATTTTTTCCTGTGTCGTGGGTGCCATGGTCACACTCACCCAGACCCAGTACATTCTAAATTCATCATTCAGATATCTGTTTGGCCGGGGATCGAACCCGGAACCCATTGCGAGTCAGAGCGGAATGGTGTCCGCTCCGTCACGCGGGTCGGACCGTTAATAAAAAGGAACATAAAATCAAACCAATTAAAACCTTAAAAAAAATGAAATACGAATCGCAAAATCGATAATCATAAGGTTAAATATTAGGATACAGATTAAATATTAAGATGGGTGATGTCATAAATTTTAATCAACGGCTATCTGAAATGTAAAATCTTTTCACAAACAATTATTGTAATTTCTTACCAGATTCGCTCTTGTTTTTTGTTTCTTTAATTTCTATATTTGTTATCATTTATTATCTTTTAATCTGTATACGATAAGCGAAAACTTTTAGTGCATTTTTTGAATATTGCGCGCTCGGAGTTAAATTAAAAATTGGGTTAATATTTTGACGGGACTTTCACTGGAAGATAGCTGAAGGTCTAAGGCATAACTTAGGCTACTTTAATTTTAAATTGGGTTAATATTTTGACGGGACGTTCACTGGAAGATAGCTAAAGTCCTAAGGCGTAACTTAGGCTACTTTAATTTTTGAAAAAGTCTTAGCTCGCGCTCCACGCGCTTGTGGTCGCCGTCGCAGGCGTTAATGTCAGTTCCGGGCAGATATCAATGTATGACTTTTCACTTCTTTAACGCGGGTGAAACCGCGGGGATCAGCTAGTAAATAAATATAACTAAGGAGTACTTTTCTGATGCTCTATACATATGCAGAAGCAAGTCTGGAGTTATCTTCCTGACGTCATCTCAAAATGGTAATGGCGAATTTGCTAGTTTAAGGAAAGTTGTTGAGAACGCTCGCTTTGAAAGAGAATATCATTTAGAAAACTACTTTTGCTGAATATTTTAAGTTCTTTTTCGTTACGTTGCTTCAGAAATGTTATTATAATTCTTGGAATTCTTTTCTTTAAAGAAAAGGCAGTTCATCTATTTTTTTATAATGTGGAAGTAGCAAATCAGGATGCAGTCCATCTGATGGAAAGTGGCCACTGCTGCCCATTGTCATCTGTAATTAACCCCAAATAAGATAGAACTCCTACTTAAGGTTGACAACAGATGCATAACTATACTAAATGGATGGACTAAATTGGAACCACTTAGATAATCATGTCTCCCTTGTCATAACTTGCATTATTGCATACCTTACTATGATCATACCTGTACCATGTCATACCTTGTAATTAGACAGAAATAGATATGGCGGTGGTGATCAGAGTACGACACAGCACAGAAGCGCTGCTACCCTTAAGGACTACATTGGAACTCTTCGTATAAGTTAACCTCCTTTATCACACCCTTCAGACTAGAACACAGCAGTGCTTAAGACTGTTGTTATTGAACAGAGGTAGAAACAGGTGTGGCGGTGCCGACAGACTCAAACTACAAAAGGTTCTACCACCTTCAAATGTAGTAATGTAGTATACTATTATTCATTGATAATAATAATATAATCTAAGTCTATAATTGAGATCCTTACGAACTAACCCGGAACGCATCATGCATTACCATATCAAAGCAAACTACACCAGCGCGGACGGTCCTAATGTATGGAAATCACCTTCAACATTGATCAGGCATTTCAGCTTAGTCCCCTTGGCTAGTAACGTATTGATGAGTAATATGAAAATTGTTACTGGCAATGTTATTTTGTATTTATAAAATTATTAACTAGGTGATCTCTGCGGTTTCACCCGCGTTAAAAAAGTAAAAAGGCAGAAATAAATAATATTGAAGTGTTTGTTTGTAATGTCAAAATAACAAGTTTTACTGAACGCATATCAAAGTATACTCGGTAACTATAATAAAAAAAATACAACTATAATATATTTTTTTGTGTCGGTATGATTGAATGGCTGTTTGGCTGAGGTAATCTTCTAAAAGACTGCACCCGTTCTGATGGGACTTTCGTTAGAACATAGCTGAAGGTCTAAGACGTAACTTAGGCTAGTCTAATTTTTGAAATACGCATTAGTGCGCGCTCCATGCACATGCGGCTTCCGTCGCGAGAGTTAATTTCAGTTGCTATAAGGCAGATATAAATGTATGCCTGTTTTCTTCCTTAACGCAGGTCAAACCGCGGGGATAAGCTAGTCTTATGTAAATAGAAATAGTAATAGCACCCTTCAGTATATTTCAAGAAAGTTTGAATGAGAACGTCTTGGTTTTAAAACTGAATATCATTTAGAAAACTACGTTTTACAAATTATACGGTTCCAGGGTAACATTTTAAAATTTTGCAGCTTTCATGAATACTGGGACAGTTCAAGAAATTACTTTATTATACTTTTGAAGCACTGAATGACTAACAATTTAATATATTTAGTTGAAGATACTTCGACCTCACTTTCACACTAAAAAAATAATTACATTTTTACTCGACTGTGTCAGAAGGAGGGTAATGTTTTTGGAGCGTATGTATGTACATATGTCCATTTCTTTGGCACGCCCCACTGCCCAATCAGCTTGACGGATTTTAACATATGAGGTGTCCTTAGATTCGTCTCAGTTGTCATAATGACATAGGTAATCCAATTTTTAAATGATGACTGCGAACGGAGAAAGCAGAGGGGGATGGAATGAAATATTTTTGTATCATAACAATACAGGTATCAAATGAGTATGGGTATCAAAATCAATGCATTTTAAGCAGTCGGTTTTTTTTGTTTTATAAGGTATTTCTCTAATTGTTAAATATGTTATAAATTAATGGATCTTAACATAAAAGATCATTAAGTTTTGGCTGATGAGCAATGTAAATATTATCATCTCTCTTTTAAAAATAATTAGGAGTTTTAACGGTGGTAAAGGAAAGTTATTAAGCATTTCTTATAATTCTAGCATGGTTATTAATATATTGTCATTGTCTTACCTTGATATTGTTTAATGTTTATAGTAATACGTGAAACGAAAGTTTTAGATCGAGTTTTTCGAACTGCGCACGGAGAAGTGTAAGATTAGATATACGTTAAAGTTCATGAAGGAGTGAAGAAAGATATGAAAGTTGATTTTCTATTTGGAGTTAGGAGATATAAGTTTAGTTTTTATTGGATTTAAATTATATTACATGAGTGTAAGTTAATCGATACATATGAATGTAATTATAAGATGGATTTTAATTTATTGACGGGTCTAGTTTCATCTGTTACGTCTTTATGTTACTTTGATGTACAGATCATGTAATTCGTAGATAATTATTATCATTTATATCACCTGTCGTTTCCACGCCAAACGGCAGCAATACGTAGTCTCGACTGCGACTTACATATTTCTGCAGCTTATGTATTTCAGCGTCGGTTGCAACAACACCTGCTGCCCTGAAAGGAAGATGGAGACGGAAAGGTTCCAGTGTGTCGACGCACGTAGTACCCCACACTAGACACCTTCCATTCTTTCAAGGAATTAATGTCATGCCGTCGGATCTCTTGTCATCGTCGCGTACAATACCATTTGGCTCTAATTGAGCTGGTACGTTGACGGTACCTAAGGCCCTAGCTACCGTCACCTATTAAATATTTTCTGTGTGATTTTTTTAATAGTCTTGTTTTGAGTGGTGAAATACCATTATATTTTTGCTATGTAAAAGTCTTAGACTTAATTGTTTTTTGCTAGTGAAGTGAAGTATAATTTGTAATAGTTTATAACTAAAAATTGATGCTTAATTCGAATATCTCAATTATAGAATTTGTCACTTGGTGATAAATTCGTAGCAATTATGTTATGTTACTTTGTTGAAAGTGTTATGATGTGATTTAATACAACTCAGTAACAACAAAGTTTGGGACGAAACTTTGTTGTTTGTCGATAATTAAATCTGTCGTGCGATCGGAAAGTTTGTCAAAGTGTAAAGATGTCAAAGGAGCGCAACACCGTCATCAATATATCACTTTACTTAGTTTTTGGTGTTTTAATTAACTATAGATTTAAATTTATTTGTATTAAAGGATTTTATTATTATTTTACATCATTTTAAGAAGTAAAACAGGAAATCGATTAGTTTTAAAAACGGTAATGAAATAATATTACACCTTACACAAGAATTGCGTTAAGTTATATATAGCGAAGGTTGGGGTATAATTTTTATTTTTGAGAATTTGCAAACGAGAATGCAATCGATTCCAACATAAGTGGCACAGTCGCTTATAGACATCAGTAATGACCTCATATGCGTTGCTACCCCGGAGGATTAAGTTTCACCATCTGCTATTGAAGTGTCACACCTTTATTACAACTTTCATAGTAGAACACAAGAGCGCTACATTTTTGTTATAATACACCCTTCAACCAAGAACACAGCAGTGCTTAACACTGCTATTATAATACAGAAATAGGTGTGGCGGTGGTACTCCAACAGACGAACCACAAAGGGTTCTACCACCTTCAATCATACAGGTTCCAGAAAGTCCTATGCTTGTAACGTAGCGTCAATAAACATCCCTTTAATATCCTGAACCCTACCATAGCAGTAAAAGGGATTTAAGGTTCCTCGTGAAATTTTATTGACATTTAGTTAAAAACCTCTACAAATTACGTACTCTATGGCCGTAACTGAATACAAAATCGAGACGTTCCACACGATTTGTCGCTGAAATGTAAAATACTCGCAACTAAAAAAACTTTTCCGACCTTAATGCAATCCGCGATAACTTGAGAGAGATCCGATTCTCTTATTCAATTTCCAACAAAACCATTTTGGTAAGTTCCACCACCTTATTCTTAGAGCATAGGGTTCAAATTCGCGTGGCTAAGTGCAAAAGTATCCTTGGCAGGTGTCTTCGGAAGTCGATCCGAGCTAACTTGAATCTGCATTCAATATAACGCTTATTGCGTTTGCAAGAGGGCTCAATTTTATGGATCGGAGCGGTAAAGAAAGTTGGTTCAGTGGAAGTCTAGTGAGGTCGTTATTTCTAGACCGTGAGCAGAGAAGGGTCCTCGAGCCAATGGTCCGATAGCCAAAGCAAAGCTAACTACGGCAACAATAAATTTACATTTTTCTCGATTGGTGAAGAGCCTTTGATGGCCATGATCTGAAGGCTTTTGACAAAATATGACAAAGTTGTAGAATAGACTATTGGCTGTTTTTTTAAGTCCCATTGCTGATTGCATACAAAAAAATATAATGAAGTGTCTGTTTAAAATGTCGAAATAACAACTTTTTACTAAATGCATAGGAAAATATACATGATAGGTTCTTATAAAAAAACTATTAGTAAAATCTATGCCTTTCCGTCTGTTTGTTTTTTCCAGTTACTCTTTAAAAAAGTCAGTGTATTGTCCACAAGAAGACCACTAGCCAGAGGGAGAAAACTAAAAATTTAAAAAGAGGCGAAACATTTTTTTAGTATCATATCCTCTTTTTATCTTGAATGTGCTAATATAACATCCTCTTTAAAATTTACCTCTGCCTTTGATTTTTTTTTAATTCGTTAAAAGTGTGGAATGTATACAGTTTTAATTATATGTCATTTAACATTTTTTATAATTGTGAGTGACACGTAGAAACATTTAGTCATATGTGTCTAAACGGGGATTAAACCCGGAACTTTGCGACGCGATATCCCCATCCCGGCTCTCCTACAGTACAACTACAAATTGGAGCGCCGCCAGCAGTCAGCGACCGATGTGTGTATGTTTTATTGACTGGCGTGGAAGTTTTCAATTCTGGGAAATTACACCCACTTTGGAAGGAAATAGGTAGTTGGGGAAGTAGTTTGAAATATGTATTTGTGGCAAAGGGCAGTATTTTAATATAATGGGTATTGTGATGTTATTGTGATGGACGTACATTCGTCTATATCTATGGAAATAAATAAAATAGTTGCACTTGTTTGTAATGGTTATTTATAAGTGCATATGAACGTAAACACGGTACCCATTTGATTTTATTTACTTGAGGTAACCTTCGAAACGGCTCGGCCAATTTTAATGGGACTTCCACTGGCAGATAGTTGCGTTTTAATAAAAAATAGGATTCTATGCAATAGAATTAAAACTTTGTATCGTGTAGAGATATAAATATGTATCTATACAAATAAATAAAATTGGAGTGACTGTTTGTAATACACGGTATCTATAACAAAAATACAATTAATATTATTTTGTCTGTCTGTCTAATTTGCTGAAGTAATCTTCTAAACGGCTGGGCCGATTTTGCGTGCTAGTGCGCGCTCCACGGGGATGCGGCCGGCCGTTGCTAGTGTTAATGTCAATTGCTATTAGGCAGATATTAATCTATGCCTTTTCACTTCTTTAACGCGGGTGAAAACGCGGGCATCGGCTAGTACCTATATATGTTTGTCCGAAATTAAACTAACAACATTTGTATCAGCTGTCTTTGCCAATCTTGATAACGGCACAAACGATTTGAACAGGATTTCCATGTAAACATACAGGACTTTAGACAAACTAACGCGACTTTCACGGAAAAGTTGTCGAAACTTGTACTTTACGTTACTTTACTTGTTGACTTATCTACACTGTACTGAGTAACGTTGACTACCTTATCTTCGGGTTAAAAAGTTTAACAGTACCTCGTATCAAAAGATAATAGAATGTTAAGGTGTGTTTATCACTTGTCTTTTATTATTCGGTTATCATTACTCATCATCACTTATCATAAATCATATCTATTATTCATCAATTATCACATGTCAACCATTACTCATCATTTATTACTTGCCATTGATCACTCCTCACCCAGTAATCTCATTACTCATTGCTCAATAATTATTACTAAACATCACTACGTATCATCATTTATCATTCATTCCTTATCACCAATTACGCACCGTTTATAATAATAATAATTTATTACATGTGATGAGATTCATGATTTTACTGTCCGTGTACGAACTTTACTCAACGCATAGATTACAATTTAAACAATAAATCGACCCATACACAATTGTAAATTAATTAAAGACTCTATTTATAGACCCTATTCATAAAACATATAATAGCGTACCAAATCAGTGAGCTCTACAATAGAGCACCCTTTTCTACAAAGTCTGTAATAATACGCTACACATTTTACTAATATTATAAAGCTGAAATTTTGGATGGATGTATGGATGGACGTTTATTTCGTTATAACTTCAGAACGACTAAACACATCTGGATGGATGACACAGAATACTTTTCATCTTCTGTGATAGATTTGCTTCTTTTTTGTGATTTTCCGTTAGAATTGTTAAACGCATAAATTTTTAGCTATACGTATGTCATGTTACCTTTTCTGATATCAAAATAACAACTTTTTACTAAATGCATATAAAAGTATACACGGTACCTATAAAAAAAATACAATAAAAAAATGTTTGTCTGTCTGGCTGAAGTAGTCTTCTAAACGGCTAGATCGATTTTGACGGGGCTGTCACAGGAAGATAGCTTAAAGTCGTAACATAGTAAGGCGTAACATACGTAGTACTTTGATTTTTGAAAAAAGCATAAGCGCGCTCCACGCGCATGCGGCTGCCGTCGCGGGCTTCAATGTAATTTAATATTAGGCGGATATTAATGTACATATGCCTTTTTACATCAACGCGGGTAAAACCGCGGGGATCAGCTAGTGTATAATAAAAAGAAAATGACCTCAAATGTCTGTGAAGTCTATCATGTGAGTTTGACCAGCGTGATGAATACGGGTAAAACTGTACTGAAGCCCTGAGACCTCTTACCCAGCAGAGGAACACTAACGAGTTGATAATGAAACAACCCTTGCATCCTTTGAATCCACTTTCCCCGATCGTATGATATATGAATAGATCCAATACCAATTTTATTACCGATTTCAATGTATTTCAATGAATATCTTACCCGGGATTACGTTTTTCGCCATTTTTATTGGATCTTTTGGTCCCTTTTTTCAATTTGCTTATATTAAGTGACTTCTGGGAGGTCCTTTTCATAGTAAATCATTTCGCTTTTGTGTGCTTAAGCCGTTATTTATACTACTTTATTACAAATTGGATGGATCTGTAATAACATATGTGTTATATCTTTACTCTTCAGCTGCTGAAAATATTAACATTAAATATTTTACAGTTAAAACTTTCGATTTTATTCCATTGTCATTAACCTAAAAATACCAGTAAATAAAAAATATATGCATATATACGACGAATAGATAGCCTCTTTCTTTGGGAAGTCTGTTAAAAATACAGTCGAATCGAAAATCTTTTTTTTTAAGTCGGTTAAAAAAGAAAAAAAATAAGTTACGATAGTTTAGTGAATTTAGTGGATTGGGTTTGTTGTTTAAGTGCATAAATCAGCATTTATTACTCTACAGAGCAGTAGAGAACATAGCGCCAAGAAGTTTTCAAGGCAGACTAGTAAGCATGTATGACGGTAAATTCAGCCGAAATGTATAATTTATTTAAAAACATATTACCAAGAAAGCCGTTCATAATACAAACACCCAAAAACAGCATAAAATTCAGGTCCCCTATAAACTTAAAGACCATTTCAGTACGGGGCTTATCTTTCAGCATTATTAAGCATATTCGCTTGTTTCATCACGAGCGAGTAACGAGAAATCATTGGGATTTTTTTATTTAAAAATCCTGTTGTAATACGTTACGAGGCAATATAAACTACATTTCTTACTTATCATAAACCAGCAAACTTGATTTGAATAAAAATATACAGACAAATATAGTATTTTTTACATACTTAAGTAAAAGTATTCTACCAATTGTTTCCGTATTAATTGACATACGTATAGATTGGATTGGAAGCAGATTTAATATTGTAAAATTACTTATATATACAGTAGTATAGACAATTAATTAATTGATTAATTTTCCTTAATTTGTACAGACATGGATAAGAAAAATACTTTACCTCTTTTGGTGAAACAAGTGTACTAACACCCTCATAATGTAGCGACACAG
>DWNY01000493.1:0-16074 GCA_018250635.1 Telegonus apastus | reverse complement strand
CTTCTAAATACAAATGGCAGAACAAAGTTCGCCCGGTCAGTTAGTCTTAAATAACTTAAATTTATTAAGTTTTTTTTTAACTTTGGAAGTGGCAAGCGAGCATGCAGTACACCTGATGGTAAGCGGTCACTGCTACGTGGACATCTGTTACCAACCAAAATTAGGAACCTTTGATAGGATTCCTACCTATAGTCGCCGCAATATAATAGGCCCATTTTCGCAGACATCTTAATGTCATCAAAATTGTATACAACTTTGTATAAACGTATAAACCAGACCAATTAGTGAAACTGTTATGTCGTATTAAAGGTTTTATTTCAGTCAAAATGGATCCAATAAGTAATTTATCTTAGATGAAATTCTACCAGGGCGTCGTTACAATGTTGTATCTGTCGCCTTTTATGAAATTTACGACTCACTTGAGAAAAGCGATATGCTGCTTCAAAACTTTTGAAATAAATAATCTTCACTATTACTATGTACATATTTTTTAAATATTTTTACAAAAAAAAAAAAAAACAAAAATATTCACTAATATTTCTAAAATGTAGTAATCAAAATGATTGAAGTTCTGAAGGATTTAGAATCGATTATCTTATATAACGTTTTAATTGTTTATCGATTGTTTTTTTTTACATCCTTAGAATACATGCGTCAAAATGGGCCTATTAAATCGTGACGGCTATAAAACAAAAAACCGACATCACTAAGCCGTAAAATATAACAACACGCGGCCGTCAAATTCCACAACATCGTACGTGAAAAATTACGACACGATGTGTCGTGATATTACGACGTAAAAATCCATTAATAGCTTAATTCCACGATACGTCGTGTCGTGATTTTTCCCGATACGAATAGTGAGATTAAACGGCATCGTGACGTGGGTTGTCGACACGATCGGTCACAGATGCTCATGAGAACTAAGCTGGAACGCCACGTGTTCCTCCCTTTCAACGCCTTCTAAACCGGAACACAGGAGCGTATAAGCAATGGATTGCTTAGTTATAAGGTAGAAATACGTATGACAGTGGTGTCTGATGTCAATTCACGAAGCGTTACCTCTTAAATTTAGTACGTTTGTTTTTTTTTTTTTGCAAGTTATAATATTTTCAAAACACTTAAATCCGACCCACGCATTTAACCCATACCATGCATGCATAATAACATTACTTCTAAAATTTGAATTTAAATCGTTAGATTTCAAAATTATCTTTCCAGACGAATACACTTTATGGTCGCAATATTTACGTGTTTATTTTTTTATATTATAGTAAGAAAATATATATATTATAGTAAGCGCGGATGCAAGCCACCATGGTGAGTGGCCATTACCGCCCACGGACATCTGTAATGATAAGAGAGAGGCGTGCCAACTTAGTCGCAGTCAGGGATAGCGACGCATCCGTGGACGACCTCAGGCAGGACTCCTAAACTTATCTAGGATTGATCACAGATTTGATGGGCGGCAGTGGCCACTTATCATCAGTCAGGGGGACTGCAACTTCGTTTGCTACTTTCATATTCAAAAAATATATAAATAATGGAGTCGTTAGATTCTTCTCGGTAATATAAATGACATTGGATACTATTATTTAAATGTTAGAGGTTTCGGATTATTCAACTCTCTAAGACTAAGTTTGGATGAAAGGTAGGTAACTCATTGTAGAAATGCGAGTTGACCTGGATGGAAGATTCCGTACCATGAAGCTTTCAATATTTTTAAACTTTTAAATAGGTATTTGTTGTCACCAGCTGCAAGAGTAACTACATGCATTATAGAAAAATAAAGTTTCAAACTAGTTTTAACATATCACGATAAAATAGATATTTAACTTTTTTGTTTTTAGTGTTTGTTGTTATAGCAATACATACTTTCTAAAAATTTCAGGAATTTACCTATTACCTACCACTTAAAAGATAGGAAGTCCTGTGTTGGACGGACGCACGGATGAACAGTCGGCGGATGTTGAGTAATAGATATAGATTTTCGCTTTAAGCTTATGGGTACGGAACTCTAAAAATCTACAGTCATTTAGATACGTAACTATGTCAGTTTATTTATATTATTATACAAAAGCTTGCAAAATAGACTTATGTAATTGTTATTGATGAAACTTCTCTATAATCTATACTTGTCTTACATCTTTTTAGGTACCAATAGCATTTTACAATCGTAAACTACGGCGTGTTTGATCAAATATTGTTGATGGGAAAATTGGTGTTTCGGTAGGTAATGTTGGCGCATTTGAGCCAGCATTTTGCCCGGGGTTGACACACCCCATTGGTAGCGCATGCGTAGAAATAGCTCTAAAGAGTAGGGTTGTAGCAACATCTAATCGATCCTCTTAGTTTTGGATTAAAATTTGATAAAACTTTTCATGATTTAATTTGGTCGGTATAGGTAGGTTAGCGTTATAGTAGATCGCCGGCCTTAGTTGCGACCCGGGCTTTCTACGAAATATCTACCGCTTTATAATACACGTTAGAACTAATAAAGCGTGCCAAATGTGTGACTCGCTCGGGGCGCCTAAGCTCGGCCCTGCTTGCAATGTCGTCAATTTCATTAGCAACCACATAGGCCTAGACTAAGACTAGTATTTCAACCCAACTTATTACTACTAAGTCTGTCCCCTTACCACTCCCTTCAGACCAGAATACCACAGTGCTTAACACTGCTGTTATAACGCAGAAATAGGTTTGGCGGTGGTGCTCCCGGAATCGAACGACAAAGCGTTCTATCACCTTTAGTAGCAGTATATGAAGGTAATTACAGATACCCATGGGCGTTAGTAACAGCTTACCTGTGGACTGCATGCATGCAACTAATATCGTATATCCACGTAGTGGAGCGGTTACCAAACCGGCCTGACACGAAGTGGGTTCCAGGTTCGATCCCTAGCTATATCTGAATGATGAATTAGATTTCTGTGTGTGTCTTTGTGTGTTTACATGGCACCACGACACATGAAAAATTCTAGTTTGGGGCTTTTAATGTAGAAAATGTAAAAGACGTTATTATATATAAAAACATTCAACCAATAATAAACCATTTCAAACTTCTTTGTATATAATTGAATACATCGACATTATGTTATCCCGTCACTACGAAAGCAAGCCTCCGTCTATCGATTTTCAGCGCAAAAGCCTAATTTAGCCTGTTGGTTTATCCCGTTTCAGGCCTAATGCACTTATGTACCTTTCGTATCGGACAAATAGACACCTTTTCGCCCCTGCATAAGGTCCATATTAAAATATAGTGAAAAGTCACTTGGGACTAACGGATTCTTAACAGAAATATAAAGAACATGGAACAGTTGCGGAAAGTTCTATCTTAAGGTTTATAAATTAGAGATCATTTTGGAACGTGTGATATGAAGATTATTTTAGATGGTCAGCACAGACCGAAGAGATTGCGCGAACGTTAACAGGAAAGCATGATTTTCATGATAATCGAGGCTTTTAATAGATTTTCATTCACAATGATCCGAATATGGTGACGAAGGTGCAGTGGTTTTAGTATAAAATGACGCGATTACAGTGAATGTGTAGCTTAATTTCATGTGTTGCAGGTAAGAATTTGTCTCATCTTGAATGTACATATATCGAATTATTGAAATGTTATGTTAATTTATTTCAATAAGTTAAATAGGTAGAACTTTATAATATTTAGGGTGTAATACCCATTTAGTTTCGTAACAATGCAAAGTTATCTATAGGTAATAAGATTTTTTACCAAGGCTTGCGAGGTTCATGATCTGTGTGATCGATTTTTCAATATTTCGGTAGCTACGAAAGAACATTACGAAAAGTGATTATTTCGCTACTGCTTTATATAAGCTTTTTATTAATTGTTAGTGCTTGTTATTTAATGTATTTAAATCACATTTATTTATCATCTTGAGCGGCTTTTTGGATATATGAATCGTCTGTAATCTATACAAATAAATACTATTGAAGTGTGTGTTTGTAACATCAAAGTAACATTTTAATAAATGCGTAAGAAAGTATACACGGTACCTATAGCAAAAATACAATTTTAATTTTTTTTGTCTGTCTGTCTATTTGAGTGAGGTAATATTTTAAACGGCTGGACCAATTTTGACCGCTTGTGGTACTTAAGTTATCCGATATAATGTAAATGTGGGTAATACGAATACTGTTTAATACAATGTATGGTTGATATCATAATTGTTTAACTTATTCATATAACAGCCGGACTCAAATTTACTGTCAAAAGGAGATTTAGATTATACGAGAATTTAATGTGACTTCGAAAATCTGTTTTATTTTCACGCTTATTCATACCTAATACTTGCCGAAAAAATCGTGTATCCGGTCTATCAGACAAACCAAATAAAGTTGACTAAAGCGTAGTTAAAGTCATACTTGGCTATTTATCATCATATTCTTATATGGTGCAGTTATTTGTAGAGAATAGGGTCGTTATTATGGAAGTTGGGGTTACAATAGAACCCTCCAGACGTATTTCGCCCGAAGGCGTCCTTATTCAGAATTGACTGCTTTAGGATCAGTGACTTTTTACAAAAACTATTTAGATTTTGTTGACGCATGGCGCAATGGTTAACATTTTGGCATGTTGTTATGTGAAGCGTTCCGGGTTCAATCTCCGTTTAAGTTGTTAAATCAGTTTTTCTTTCTACTAAGTATTGAAGTAGCAAATGAGCATTCAGTCCATGTGATGCAGTGTCGTGTCGTGACCCATCATATATGAAACGCTTATTTGTAGAAATGACAACAATGTACCTCAGTCTATTGACGCGCGTTATTCTTCATATCCCCAGCTTCAGCAATGCTCCTCGTCTTGGTCTTCCTGGGTGTCGCCCAGGGGGTCCCTCAGAAGCCTAACCTGGACGTGATCCTGAACCGGCGCACCGATGTCTACATCGCAGGATTCTTCCCCTTCGGCAAGGGTGTGGAGAACTCCAATACTGGTATCTATCAACTTGTTGTTTATTTTCTACTATCTGACCAGGCGAACGTTGTGCCATTTGTATAGAGAATTCGACGTATGAAAAGTTGCTTCTGATTTTAAATTGTAATAATTTTTTATAGAGTGGATCGATTTTGATGAAATAAAGCCTAAATATTACGTTAAGATTCGTACTATGCATACGTCTATATCTCCATGAATGCAATCCCATTGTTTTGGTGGCAAGTCATTTTAAACACACAGACAGCGAGCTCGAGTTACATTCTTATTATATATACAGATGTCTTTCACACAAACCCAAAGGTACTACTTATTCTTAGTACTCTATACTTATAGCTCCAAATAGGGATTATTCCTGTATCAAAGATACATACAAAAACGAATGAAGAAACTCCCTGAAACATTCTCTTCATCGTTTAAATATCTGACTGAGTTGTACCCAGAACCCATTGCGTGTTAGACCGGTATGGTGCTAACATTCGACGTTCTTTCTGCCTATGTTTTCTTCTACAGAAATATCACTTATACACTAACGGAGTCTCTATAAAGAACTTAATGTACTAAACGTGAAAATATGTCCTAACAGAAATATAAGTATTATCTGATAATGAGCTATATAGTGAGTTATTTAAAAATATCTGGTAACTTAAAATCATTTTAAAGATACTGGTATTTTTACGATTTTAATACGATTCCATTTTTACGTTTTATGTAAGAATACGGTTTATGTAAAAATATGTACCGGAACACAGACATATATTAACACCGGGAGTACCTATGTACATAGTTACCAATAATATTTTTTTAATCTGTGGTTAAAATTGTAGTGTAATCAACTATCTATCATAGAATTAAGTAAATAGCAAATGTAGGTACCTAATAAATAGATGGAAGTACGAAGGGTTATTTTTTCTTTATAATGTCGAATATCAAAGGTACTCGACGTAAGTAAATCTGACAGCCCTTAGAGAGTAGAGCACAAACTTCTAACATCAATTTACTGATGAGAAAGCTTTGAAAACTTCGCCAAGTTTATTAGTATTCATATCAAGTTTCATTACCTTCATATTAATTATGAGGATAATAGCTAATTACCTACGCGTAATATTGGAGTAACTCGGAATCTTTTATCAAGTTTCTTTAAGATATCTGCATATTTCTGTTTTTACAGATTTTTAGGGATTTAAGCGTAAAATAACAAATGTTAATAAGGTGATCCATTGTGTTCCATACATATCAAAATTCAATAATGGATAAGTGGCAATAGCCACATCCTTGAATGATTTTGTCAGTCACCGCGCCTGGAATTTTTGTTGGTGTACGCCATAGACCAATAATTTTTTCGCTATGTGATCGCGATATGTGTTGGTAGAATAGTGGATCTAACGGATACCAAGAAGACGCTGCCCATCTCCTAGATTTGTTCCCTTGGACGGTTCCTACAATATCAAGACCGACACCACACGGCAACAGTATATTTTAGGAATAAACTTTAAACGTAAGACGTAAAATGGTCGCCAAAGTCTAACTTCTGGCATGGTGCATACTAGTCTATCAAGCAAAGGATTCCGGATTTTTTTTCTACGTAACCATTTATTAACATCAAAACATGAAACTTTACATTGACAAACTGTTTGTTATTGAAGTAGCAAACGAGCATGCAGCCCATCTGATGGTAAGTGGACACTGTCGCTCACGGATATCTGTAATCGATTTCCTCTGGTTTTTCTTCACCTTTAATTGAATGTTGTTTTATATGATTTTTTTTTTATTTTTATATAAATTGTTGAATTTTCGAGTCAATTACTCCAGGCACCTCCCTTAACATACGATAAGAGAAAAATCACGACCTCTACAGGAAAAGAGAATGGTGTTATTCAAGATATCACCACACGGCACTGCTCTAAATCCCTGCTCTAAATACATTTACTCAAATATTCAACACCTCGGAGAGGTTGTGTTCTCGGTCAAAAGTGACACGTTTTTCCCAGGTGTAATCATCTCCAGTAATTTATTGTGAAGATGGTAGGACTCCCTCTGTAGTTCAACTCCGGAGGCACCACAGCCACAACTGTTTCTGCCTTATACAACATTAGCTGACCAGGCAAACGTTGTTCTGCCAATTCTATTTAGAAGTTTGCCCGCGAGTCAGTGATGTTTTAACAATAACGCCATCTAGTCCACGAAGTCAGAACGATTCGCGTATATACGTTATTCGACGTAAGAAAAGTCACTTCTGATTTTAAACTGTTACTGTTGAGGGAGTGAATAAAGCCTAAATGTTAAGGTAAGATTGGTACTATGAATTGGTACATTTCCATGAATTCAATCCTGTTGTTTTAGCGGCAGGTAATTTTAAACACACAGACAACGAGCGCTAGTTACATTATTATATATATAAGGGTGTGGTATGGGAGACATACATATTCGAGGTGTTCCAACTTAGTCCTCAGGGGTAGCAACGCATCTGTGGCTGACGACTTCTAAACTTAACTGGAGTTGATCACAGGGCAGTGGATACGTACCATCAGGTATGGTTGTATGGATTTTAAGTTCGTTTGCTACTTCCATATTAAATAACATCTTCGAACTAAGTACCAAAGCTATGTCAACACCGCTGTAGGTCGTGGGGTGATGCCGAGTGTGAAGCTGGCGCTGGACCACGTCAACGAACATGATTCCGTGCTGCGGAACTACCGGCTTCACATGTGGTGGAATGATACTGAGGTGAGTCATTAATATAATACAAACAAACTTTTAGATACATATATTTCAAGTTGCAAAGTCCCCGATATACCTTCGTACGCAAGTCAAAAGGAGGGTAATGTTTTTCGAGTGTATGTATGTCCATTTTTTTGGCTCGACCCACAGGACGGATTTTAACATATGAGGAGTCGTTAGAATCGTCTCAGTCAATATGGGTATTAAAGGAGTATGTGTATCAAAGTCAATTCATTTTAAGCAGTCGGATTTTAAGATAATTCCCTTTTGAATGCCAAAATGTAATTTTTTTCTCGATAGAAACACCTAGCGGTATGAAATATCGTTTACAACCTATTGCCATACTCATATTTAGTAGGATTATGCAAAAAAATTACAAGAATCGATTAAGCCACTTCGGAGGAGTTTAACTAACACCGTGACACAAGATTTTGCAAAGGAAGGATTCTGCAAAGCGAATCATCATTTTTTGTGTAATAAAGTAAACATTACCGATTATGGTCCAGTGCAACGCCGCTGTGGGCGTAAAGTCGTTCTTCGACATGATGCACAGCGGCCCGCACAAGCTGATGCTGTTCGGAGCCGCGTGCACGCACGTCACAGACCCCATCGCGAAGGCTTCCAAACATTGGCACTTGACGCAGGTAAATGACTGAAATAAACACTTTTTCGTGCAAGGCACTTTGTTCCACGATTTTTTTAAGTAGCAATCGAACATGCTGATTGGGTCTGTCCTCTGCCGCTCCTTGGACATCTGTTATCAACTCCAGATAAGAGCAGTCTTAGCTGAGGTTAGCCACAAATGCTTTATCACCCTTGAGGACTAAATTGAAACGCCTCGTATGTCTTTCTTACCATACCTTTAAACCAGAACACAGCAGCGCTTAATACTGCTGTATATTAAATAGAAATAGGTGTGACGGTAGTGCCACTGGAGTGAAACCACAAAAAGTTCTACCCTATGTTACTTTTATTTGTAAATAGAAAAATTTATTCGAATAAGACTCTAAGTATACCCAACCCTTATCTTCTTATCTATCAGCTCTCATACGCGGACACTCACCCGATGTTCACGAAGGAGGCCTTCCCAAACTTCTTTCGTATTGTGCCCTCGGAGAATGCGTTCAACATGCCTCGGATCCGGCTACTGGAACACTTCAACTGGACTAGAGTTGGGACAATCTATCAGAATGAACCAAGATACGCTCTGGTATGTATATCTCACTAACTACTGCGAGCTTCTTAGCCACAGATTTCAGAATAATATTATATTTGAAATTGGTTAAACGAACTGAATCATAAGAATTTTTGCAACATCCCAGATCTGTAAGACAGCAACAACTTGTTATCTAATTCAAATAGAACTTGTTTTATATTTAGAAGTAAAATGTATTTAATTGTTAATTGTAAGGGTTATTGGTGCTCATTAAACATCCATAAGCAAGCTCAGATAGGTTTAGTGTTCTATTTTATGTCGGTCACAAATTGCTTGCTACTCCAGCAATTTAAGGATTTAGTTAGAATACTCTGGATCTCTTTTTTCCTTACCAAACTTTCAAAGTATGATACGGCATTTAGCATTGTCGTTATTAGGCACAAATCATTGTGGCAATGATGTTCCCGGAGTCGTTTTGGGAAGTTTTCTATCAACTTTTACTTTTGTTTTACTTAGAGCTGTTGACAGATGATGAACATCTGATGGGCAACATGGAAAACCGTAAAAACACTACTTGAATTATTGTAATTACTTGTAATTATCGTCTTTCACAGGCTCACAACCGCTTGTTAGCAGACTTAGATGGATTCGACTTCGAAATAGTTGAGACCCAAAGCTTCGCATCTGAAGTGAGAACAGCTCTGTCGAAGCTGAAGGAGAAAGATGTGAGGATCATCCTGGGGAACTTCAACGAAACCTGGGCTGTCAGGATATTCTGTGAAGCGTACAAGTAAGTACTTAACTTGTGTGCACTACCTTTATGTAAATATGTTCAGCTTCTGTCTATGACCTTTCAAAAGAAAATTGAATAAAATTTAGTTTAATTTTTTCTACATTAATTAGGAGTGTTTATAATATTCAGTTTCGAGTTTTGATGGGAAATACACTCTTATTTACTTCCCCTATAAAGAATATCAGTCGAAGCCAAATTAGAGTGTGAGTGTGAGAGAGCTTTTGATTAATCACCAATAAGTCCAAAATCAAAAAAATTATGAAGCTCTTTTATTTGATCGTCCCACAGCTAACTTGAGATTACTCTTCGCCAGCTTAAGATATTTTTTTTTCACAGATTGGATATGTATGGACGCGCCTACACCTGGCTTCTGCTTGGCACCTACAGCAACAAGTGGTGGATGCGACGGGCGCCGTGCTCCAAGCGGGACCTCACCGCCGCCCTGGACACCGCCATACTGACCGACCTCCTCCCACTGTCCACTACTGGAGAGATGACTGTATCTGGAATTGTTAGTAGTAATTGTTGATTTTAGACGAGAGGGAAATAGCAAAGGTCTTCCACCCCAATTAATTGAACTTTTCAGTGCAGTTAGTCAGCCTATATAAGATTTATTGATTAATTTCCTGTATCTTCTTCAATTTTCTCTATCTTCTTCTATTTAACTTAAATGGCTTATGTCGGTTTCCATCAATACTTTTTGCAGACAGCAAAAGATTACCAAGTGGAGTATGATAGGCGAAGAGGACTGGAGTATTCACGATTTCATGGATATACTTACGATGGTAAGTTATACTGTTCTATAAGACAATAACCCCTCTCACTGTCCGTATTCGTAATATCCATACAGAATTGCTCTGTCACTGACTGTAGAGGCCTGCCTGTCACTGAAAATATATGTACCATTTGGAAGAAAGTTACAATAAAATTGTTTTTTTGCCATCACGCAAATAGTTCAGTACAGTTCGGTAATCTTTATGAACAGGAAAAAAATAATTACGAATATCATGTGAAGGCAAATGATATAAACTGATGGAAGCTTTTTTTAGTATTAACCAATCATAAATTGTTCAAGGAATTTGGGCGATGGCTTTGGCCATCCAAACTGTAGCGCATCGAGTGAAGCTGAAATACAAAGAGAAAACAGTGCAGGACTTCCGGTACCGGGACAAGGAGTGGGAGCAACTGTTTCTGGATGCTTTGAGCAATGTTACTTTTGAAGGCGTTACTGTAAGTTTTACTGGAGGGCCATGAAACATTCGAAATGCGAAATTTTTAAATTTCGGTTTACAAAAATTTGATTGTCTGTTGAGTTGAATTACTGAATGATTACAAAATTCGCGCTAATTTGTAGCAAAATTTCGTGCCTTTTAAAATCAGACACATAGTAGATTTGTATCGATGCTTATATCTGTCGCTTGCAGCGAATGACGCTTGAAGCCAATGTATCGTGGCTCTCGGATTAAGTTCTCCTTGGATATCTTCTTACCTCATGTTTAGGTTTATGGTTTCTAACAGGTTTTTTAGGATAGCAATGCATCATGCGGTCGATTTCAGGAAGTATTGCTATTTTATTTTCTTACAAAAATCAATAGGCACATAATACATAATATTAGATACAATACTTACTTAACATCAAAATAATTTCATATTTGTGATACTTTGTAAGGACTTACACGTTGCATTACTTTTGAAATCTTCAGGGTCCCGTCCGATTTTATGACAACGAGCGCAAGGCGTCAATACTGCTGAAACAATTCCAAGGAGATACCGTAGGAGAGGTGAAGGTCGGAGAGTACTGCGCGGAGAGAGACCGTCTGGATCTGAGCAGCGGGCAGGCATTCAAGTGGGTTGGGAAGTAAGTCACTTTCATACGTAATAGACGGAGACGGGCGGAATTGTATACAAGCAAGATTTTGAGAAAACGTTGATAGCGTGATTCAGGCTTTTAGCGCCATCTCTTGCGCCAAAGTTGTCAAAACTAAATTTCAATTGTTTGTAGTATTTACTTTCATAATCCACAAATAATTTTCTTATTATTTGATAGAAAAAAATAATAGTGGAAACGTATTTTCAGGAATCCCCCAAAAGACCGCACGTTGCGGTTGATTGAGCACACGCAAGTCAATATCACCATATACTCCGTGTTGGTCTCTTGCTCCATTCTGGGCATCCTGTTGGCTACCGGCTTCCTGGCTATGAATATCCATTATCGAAATCAAAGGTGCGTAATTGTCATGTCAAAAGTTCTCTTAAAAATTTTTTAATGTTTCTTTTGTAGTTCAGCCAAAGTTTTGAATTTACAGTAGGTATTATAAAACTTAAATGAGTCTTGTTATCTACATTTATAACTACGCTGTCTATATTTTTTCCTATAAGTTTGAAATAACATACGAACTTGGAGACCATCTCATGCTACCTAAAGCTAATCACAGATGCGTTGCCAATCTTGAGAACTAAGATAATCGCTGCATGTTTAAGTCAACCACCATTCTTGCTCTTCCACCGAAACGTAACTGCTTCACGCTGGAATGAGTTTGGCTGTGGTACTTCGTCAATGGAATTATATAGGTTTCTACTCTCATTTTTTCATATTTCACATGGTTTCTCCAGGTACATTAAAATGTCCTCTCCACATCTCAACAATCTCATCATCGTCGGCTGCATGCTCACCTACTTGAGCGTCATCTTCCTCGGACTGGATTCCAGTCTTAGCAGCATAGGTATGTACCAATATAATTAGAGTTTACATTAAACGTTGTACTTACTTAACGCATTCATAAAATATCTTTGTGTCCACTCTACCTTTGGGATCGAAGGTAAAATAACAATATCTACTAATAGTAACTTAAATTTCGCTGCCCAATTATTATTTAGTACTTCAAAATTGGTCAACGATGAAACTAAAATTAAAAGCGAAACTAAAATGTTAGCACTTTCGATTCGCATGTCGCTAGCACATCGTCCGTCACGCTGTTCCATGAACTCATCATTTTCATTAATTCTTAGGTCTTTCTCAGGAAACGCCGCGAGGAGGTAATAGCTTGCTCCCACCCCAGCTTGAGCTTCGTCCCTGGGCCGTTCGGAACCCGCCAACCAAATTTTGGGAACTAGATCCCTTGAATCTGTCTCGACCACTATCTGAGAAAGACCTAGGTCGTTTTCTAGGTCACAGGAGTCGACAGCATGTTTCCAAGTTTTGGTTTTGTTTCCTTATCCGCGACGCTTTATATAATGGTATGTGGTGTTCTATGTAATTTTCAAGGCTTTGTCACATCCAGTGTTGTAAGTACTTTGACTTCTTGTTTAGAAATACCTTTGATTTCTTACGTGGCATCTTTTCATTGACCATTCTGCTCAACTCCTTCGCTATAAGCGGTGTATCATTGCTTCTTTCTACTTCTTTCTAATGTATATCAGAATAAAATGCATGTTTAATTAAAAATAAAACTAAATTGATAATTAAACTATTAAATGGTTTAAATATTTTATCACTATCGTCAAAAAACTAGCAAATATTTTTAAGTTTTTAATAAATGTAAGCAATTTTTCTCTTTGGATTTACCATCATCACTCGTGACGCGAATTAAATATCGTTCAAATTATAATAACAAAAGTTCCAAGGGCTACTGGTTGAAACCACAGGTTGAAACAAAAACAAATTTGCAAGTCCGGATTACAAATTTCTAATTGGAATGCATGCGATATCCATAAATACATACGGATCAATTATATCATTAACATTTCTATGTCCACAGCTGCTTTCCCCTATATCTGCACAGCCAGAGCGTGGCTTCTCATGGCCGGGTTTAGTTTTGCCTTCGGGGCAATGTTCTCCAAGACTTGGAGAGTCCACTCCATCTTCACGGATGTCAAACTCAACAAAAAGGTAATCAGACTTTTAGGTCTACATAATTTATCAGTTAGAAAAACACAACCCCAAATAAAATGTGACTCTTCCCTGAGGTAGACAACAGATGTGTTGCTTCTGAGAACTAATTTGAAACCCCTATAAATAGGAGTCCCTTACCACCCTCATTGGACGAGAATAAAGCAGCGCCTAACACTGCTGTTATAAGACACAAATGGGTGGTGTCTCCGGAGTCGAACTTAAAGTGGTTTGTCACCTTCAACAATAAGGAATTCAACATAAAATAATGGAACATTGGAAAATCTGAGATACGTAGGCGCATGTGTAAGATTTCCTATCCTCATTGTAATTATTCTAATTTATCTACCATTATTCTATGATCGTGGTCTACTCGTCTAAGTAGACCATGAAATTTACACCACTGGTTTTATTTCATTGCAGGTGATAAAAGACTACCAGTTGTTTATGGTCGTGGGTGTGCTGCTGTGCATCGACGTGGCCATCATGACCACGTGGCAGATCTCCGATCCTTTCTATCGGGAAACTAAGCAGATGGATGCCATTGTAAGTAGCTTATTATACGTCAACGCCATTTTAAGCCGTTTTTACTGCGTCAGTAGGAGGGCAATATTTTTCGAGCGTATGTATGTATGAGCCCTAACCGCTTGACGTTAGCTTAGTCGTTAGCTTCGCCTCAGTTGTCATAGTGACATAGGCCATATTTTTGAAAGGCAGGGGCAGGGGGGTACGTAATATTTTTTATCTTAACTATATAGGACAAATGTCAATTCTTTTAAGTAGTCGAAGATTTTAATTTTCTAGCCACAAATTAAATACTACTTCACTCTAGTGTTTATTCATATGATAAGGCAACTTCTATCTCTAGCTCTCTCTCTTTACTTTTTCTAAACTTTTGAAATTTGAAATTACATTTTCTATAACCGTCTTCCATTTCTCATTTTTCCCAGGCTCATCCAACGAGTGAAGACATCGTCATAGTTCAGGAAAATGAGTATTGTCAATCGGAAAATATGTCAATTTTTATCGGCATTATTTACGCGTACAAAGGACTCCTTTTGGTAATTATTCTTTTATAGAGAAAGATTATTATGTTTAGTATAATCCACCTCATTGATACGCATCATTAAGAAACAAATGAAGACAACACAAAAAGCGCGGAATGCAAGAATACTTTCCTTCGTGCAACAATGTAACGATTTTAAAGTATGTACAAGACAAAAAATACTTACCTCTACTTAATAATACAAGATTGTCAAGAAGACAATATAACAGATGAATATCAAAACAGATATCAGGCACCATTGCGCATCGGATTACCGTGGTAGAATACGTTCCAGAGCTTTTTCAGTTATACCGAGTAAACTATTTTTCTTTCTTCTTATCGACTCAGGACCTGCAGTCGCATATTACTAATTAATGGACCCCTACATCAGTAAGGATCTTTTAAAACTTTTGTTCAAAACACTAGAATTTAGGAAAACTCTGAACACGTCTGTTCCAGATATTTGGAGCATTCCTTGCCTGGGAGACGAGACACGTATCAATACCTGCGTTGAACGACTCGAAGCACATTGGCCTGTCCGTGTACAATGTCTTCATCATGTGCATAATGGGGGCTCCCATCGCTCTTGTAAGTTTAACAATTCTCTTGTTTTGTTCTTCACATTTCTCTTGTTAGTTTAGTATTTATCACAGCTATGTGAAGCATTAGATTTACACAGGCTTGTGTAAACTCTCGTGATTACTCTCTTAACTTTTCTAATTTTACTCGTGATTATGAAAGGTTGCAAGCGACATAACATAGACATGTCAAGAAGATTTGAGTCCTGGTACCGTATTTAATCGCGGGCCTATGATGCTCTACAATAACCCGAGGTCGTCACTCGAATCTCTGAAAGCTTCCAAAAAATATTGTTTTTAAAATTTTTGCACCCAAAAATGTACTGCCTGGGATGGATCGCTTCCTTTATCAACAGAACTTTAAGCAACATACAAATTCAGGACAATTTCTGTTTTTTGGATATCAAAATTTAGGTTTAATACAAATTACCTGTATGGATTATTTAATTTTCAGGTACTTGCTGATCATAAAGATGCGTTGTTCGTTCTCATAGCAATATTTATCATCTTTTGCACAACGGCCACGCTTTGCCTGGTATTTGTACCGAAGGTAAGTCAAGTCATAACTTATATTGAAATATAATGTTCAATCAGTCTTTACAAGACTACTGCTGTTATCTCCTTAGAAGAGGGACGCTGTAGCTTTATCTATATTACTGCATTTGTCTGAACATGTTTGTGATTACAGTACATGATACAGGAATATGTTCAAACTTATTTTCTGGATCAATCACAAGATACCACAAAATTAAATATACTTTAGTGTACTACATTATAATTCGCCCACCCTATCCAAAATACTTATATGTGTGTCAAACAGTCAATGCTTAAGTTACCTTTCTTTGTGGTAAACCATGATGATGCACAAACAAAGCAAACACTTCCAGCTCCTAGAGCTCCGCCGCAACGGGCAGCCGGGCGCGGCGGGCGCGCGCATC
>DWNY01000492.1:0-16075 GCA_018250635.1 Telegonus apastus | reverse complement strand
ACTCTCTAATCTGTGAACATCATCATTGTTACATGTTTTATTTAAATGTTATTAAAATAATTAAAATTAATCATTACACCACAAATATGCTGTCTTTACTTAACAGAATATGCATGATCTAACGTATTCAATAGATATAAGCAATTTCTAAACCATGATAATGATGGGGCCTTGTGGTACGTTTAGACTGCGACACGAAAGCCGAGATAAATGTCTGTACTGTTCACACTTGTAGGGATTTATCTAATTATCACTGATTATCTTGAAACTTTGGAATTAGAGACACTTGTGTTCATACAGAGACAATATATGAATTAAGACTAGTATTATCGCGGAATTGACACATTTTAATATTTTTACATGTAACGGGTGCTCACGATACGTTTATTAATTATGCCGATATTTCGACCCAGTTGCATGTGTCGCGGTCACGGCGGAATATCGGCAAAATTAAGAAAGGTATCGTGAGTACCCGTTACATATTAAAATATTAAAACGTACAGCGACACTCGATGTATACACTGAGTGTATCTTGTATAGTGTCGTGGTCGAAACGTACCATTACATTTTCACAGACACCACTCACCTGCTGCCTCATAGTCGGATTCCACCTGCAGTACAGCGCCTTCCACAGCTTGATGATCCTTAGGGAGGCCACCGGTACAAGTACCACCTGCGGCCGGGAGTAAGGCGAGGGCGGCGAGCCGGGGCTGAAGGAGGAGGGGCCCCAGTACAGCGGGTTCAGGTACAGGTCCTGCCTGCTGTTGATGTACGACCAGAGGGAGACGGTCTTCTGTTTCACCTCTGAAATGATTAAATTAATCTATATATTTATACGTTCACCTCTGCAATTGATAAATGATTAAATTAATCTATACATTATATGAAGCGAAAATTTGCGGAACAAGTTTTCGAAGATTGCGCGTACGTAGGAGTATGACATTAGGCGAACGTAAAAGTTAATTTAGAGAAGGACCGAGAAGGAATAATAATTGTGTATAATAACTGTTACAGATATATTAAAATAAACATAATAAAACGTTCATTGTTTACTTTACTGACGACAATACTAATAATGTAAAACACAGTCGACTATGACAGATTTTTGTTAAAAAATGCATTATTTCTTTTAAATGCAACTTAGCAAATAAAGCTCTTTTTCCTTATAACGAACGTATTCTTAATGCACAGACAAAAAATACATCAAATTTAGTTTTTATTTACTTTGCATTATTGCCGAATTTCGACCATTGCGGCTGGTCCACTATTTACGAAAAGGCGCTTGAAAACATTTTCAATCATCATTATTATATAACCACGCGTTGAAAGCGATACAAAAGAAAAATCTAAAAAGACGTCATACCCTCCTTGACCCTCTCCCGCTCAGTATTGAACAGGAAAGTGCCGAATCTACACGAGTAGAGATGATCCACGACCGTGATGAGCAGGCGCTCGGTGAACTCGAAGGCGGTGGGGAACTGCTGCTGCAGCTGCCACACGCAGTCCACCCACTGCACGAACACCGGCGAGCGGTCCGCGTCCGAATGCCGTTCGTCCCCGTGGCCTATGCGCTGTGAAATAGAAGAAAAATATTTCATTTAAGCTTTTTTTAACCATAAATTACGTCACACGTTAAGAGGGACGGAGGGGGTCGACGAAGTATGATATTGTGTGACAAGGGGAGAGAGGGGTCCTAATTTTTGTGATGTCACATTTCAAAATGTAATATATCTAATTATTTAATATATTTTATGCATATGGTTGAATAATATGTGACATCAGACTAGAGCTAATGGGGTTTCACAGATGTGACCAGCTCTGACAAGGACGGGGGAAGTGTGAAAAAATCATGAAATTCGTGTGACATAATTTATGGATCGCCCCTTAAAGAAATAAAGACTCTAAGTCGTACATTAGACATTTTACCCGCTTTATTATTAGAATGGGTGTGTGTCATGATAGTTAGATTTGTTAGTTATAGACGATTGCTGAACTTATACGAATACGCTCATTTTTTTTACAATAAAGTACAATGTGACTAAGGCATTTTTCTTATCACACGGCTACGTGCCCGCGTGCGATTGTGGTCCGCATGTGTACCTTTCGCATTGTACCGTCCAATAAATCCTTTTTTTATTTATTTAAAAAATATTCAAAGCCTTCCACGGGTTAAGTCAAACATGCAGGTGAAACACATACGCGGATCCGCGTACAAGAAAAAACCCAATATAAATGTAGATTAACTATTTCTCTATCAACGTTTATAGTAGAAGATTCTGATGTACTGTTAAGACTCATTCAACACGAAATTCCATACCCGATTACATTTTCTTTTGCGGTAAATTGCTCTTCCTTACCAATTGAAACTTATGTCCAAATGAAAGCCATTCCTTTTCGATGAGCACTTGAAATCCCCTGAGTGTCCGGTAGTACGGGTCCAACATCAGCATGGCCAGCGCGGTGAGTTGGGCCGTACGGTCCCAGCCGTCGGAGCAGTGCACTAATACTGACGTTTTATGGTTCTCCACCTAAAAACAAAATTAACAAAATATTCTAAATGTGAATTGTTATCATACAAATAGCTGACCGCTATGTATTCTGTTATCTCAAATTCATAATTAATTATCTGAAACATACTGAACATTTCGATTTTATTTTTAGGATTTCACACATCCAAGATTAGTCACAACGAAGAGGTAGAAAACAATAAAATAAAAACAAGTCGATTGAGAGTCTCGTCCTTTTTTGAAGTCAGTTAATAAATTCTTTCAAATATTAACAGCATAATGTAAGGCTTTGTTTACAAACTTATCACATGAAACCGACAAAAACAGTAAATTTTCGCTCATGGCGTCACTCATCACGTTTATTTATAGCTCACCTTATCCACGATGCGAACGGCTCCCGCTAAAATGCACTTTATATGTTTCAGCCAACAGCTGGCTTCTATACCGCTAAACCACCTGTAGAAAACAAATCAATTAAGATTACTTATCAAGATGGATGGAAGTTTACAACTCTTTTACACAAAAAGTACTAATTATATTTGAATAAAATTAAGCACACAGTATATGACTACGATTGATATAGAGTACTCATTACCGTAGTAAACATAACACAAGCAGGCTGGACAGCGTGAATAGCCTAGTTATTAAATACATTAGAAAAGGAACTTAATTCCTTTAGAAAAGGAGCTTAAATGTTTGTGTCTAGCCATTTATCAAAGCCTAAATGAATATCAAAATATTAATTTTTAAATTTTGAAAGAACATATTTCGTAAAACGTAATTGATAGATATTTTATTTATGTTTAATTAATATTAGGTTTATCACTGTATGTCTTCAAAAAATATAGCGCGTAATTATTACACTACATTCATAGGAAGACCATAAATGTTATCTGAGAAAAATACAATTCCTAAAATTTTTGAAGAAATATATTCAAGAACATTCATTACATACCTGGTTTGATCAATTTGTGGAAAGCATAGCTCCTTTAACTTTCTTAAACTCTCTCTCATTACATGAATGTTGTGTATGTCCAAGAATACCAACTCCGCATTTTGATATGCATCTTCTGATTCATATCTGAAAAAGTATACCAAATTATTATCATTAAATTGTTTACTTCTCAATTTAAATAAATAAAAACCATTAAAATTTAAAAGTATCATGTATTTTAGATATTCATCGCCAGAAGAAATGCTGATGAAATAATTACATGAAGACACTGAGGCATTCATACATCGACCTCACGTATAACTTCAATCGTATTTAGGCCGAATGTAAGCATATGAGTGGTAAATGGTCACTGCCGTCTATACTGTTGCCACTTCATGTAAGTTAAACGGCTCTTTCAGTTTCACACCCATTAGTCAAAACGCAAGAAATGTTTCAAACTACAAAATTGATGCAGTGGGGATTTCATCGCGACCATACCATAGCAGTTCTTTTACCTTTCAAATTTCGTTTAAAAAAAGAGTACAGTTACAGTTTCATCTGAATGATCGCATCTGCGGTATCTTTTGCAGTGTATACATTACACATTATGTATACATGAGACATTAAAGAGCCTGATTGATTACGCATTATATCAAATATCTTTTAACATAACATACTAATGGGCTGATTTCTAAACAAACACAGTCATCTAAAACCAACCTTTGCAAAAATTCTATGGCTAAATTAATTGTGCTTAATTTACAAGTAACTCACCCGCCGCCTTTTGCCTTATTTGCAATAGCGTTCGCGCTCGGCCGCGCATCCATTATGAACAACTTATGCGCTTGCGCATTCGCGTCCATGATTAGTTGGATGTAGCGTTCGTCCTCGCGACTGCGTTTACCGCTTACCTGCAAAGTATTAATTACAATTATATTTAGCCATTTAATGTATCTTAATAGGAATAAGTTATCACTACAATTTTATACTGGCTTACAAATGAGAGAACTGTGTCTATTTTTCTTATAAAAAATACAAAAGTAAAACAATTAGGAGTATATTTATAGTAAACAGTAACAAGAACAAGTCTTAATTTTAACTTAAATAAATACAATAATTCTAATATTTGATTTTCAATTTCAGCTTCATAATATGTTTGTGGTCCAGCATGCAAATCTGAGGCATCTCCAACATTTATATTTAAGTGTGTATTAGAAATATACATATGGTTATACGATGAAGGAAAACATCGCGAGAAATCCAAGCCTGAATTGACTAAAACAAAATTCTTAATGGTGGGGACTTAGCACAGCACTGTGAAGGAAATTGATAAAATTCATAATGCATTGAAACTATATTGAGTCGATAACGTACCCCGACTAAAGGCTGACTGCACCTCGTAATAGTGGCTTGCGAGCTCGGATGTATCCAGGCTAAGACCGGGATACGTCCTCGTGACCTGAACGCGGCCACTGACCGGAGCAGGTCGTCGTTGGCGGCCGCGGGCACCGCCCACACAGACGGGTAGCTGTCGCAGATCTCGTACTTATCGTTAATGCGAGTTATACGCCACATGTCGTTGTTTACGCCCTGCAATACAAACCACACATAGAATTAGAGTGTGGTAAGGAAGACATCCTTAGGTAGGACTCTGATCTTATCTGGGGTTAATTACTTACGTTCATGGACAGCAGTAGCCACTTACCATGCAGTGGAATGCCTGCACTTTTGCGTTTATTCACTTGACAAGGTAGTGTAAAACAAAGGTTTTTAATTCCGACGGAAGACAGAGTAGAGGTTTACGGATTGATAAGTTTAGCAAAACAATGATGACCTATTTTAATAAATGCCACATTGAATTTAATTCCTTGCAGAAGATTGAAATTTAATCTCTAATACGCTTTGTTGAATATGGTGAGGAATTTCTTCTGAAGCATTGAAGGTAAGTTTGTTATATTAGATCATTCTATGGATGTAATAAGTATATAAAAAAAAATATCTTGTCATCATCAGACGCTATATTTGAAACCTATTATAACATTAAAACTCAGAGACAGTTTTAACACATACCATTCTCCTGAGCTCAGCAATAGGTTCATACACATGCCATCCATCCTCAGGAAAGCTTTCCGAGTAGCTAAATGCGAACAGAGGTAGTCTATGTGACAGCGGGAATGCCAACTGTTGCAATTTCTCAAAAATGCCCCGTCGAGAGTGGTTTTCCTGCTTGTGAGCGAATCTCAAGTTACGCATGTCCTGAAAAATATTTTTCCTCAAGTCAAAACCACAATGAATAGAGATTACATTAAAATAAACTAGTAGTAAACAACAATTACCTTGCAAAATACTTCTATGCCATAGGAATTCTCCCCTTTTGAGGAGGCCCCACCCACTTTTTCTATGCGAGAAACCTAAAAACATACATGATTAGAATCAAAAGAAAAAACATTGCTCCATTATTTGAACTTCATTTTTTACAGATTAACCTACAAAACAGCTTTGTAATTTATAGCTATAGTTGGTCCCAATGCTTAGTGATGCATTAAAGGACAAAAGGGCTCACAATTGCAATCAATGACCATTAAAATAGTTATTGATTGCACTTTACTTTAATATAAAATAAATTTATACCAGGTACATATTTTCTTCACATGTTGCTTGAAACTCTGTGGTTCGACTCCAGAGGTAGAGTGTTACCTGTGGTTAGCTACATATGTGATGCTACCCCTGAGGTGTAAGTTGGAACTCTGCAGATAAGTAGGATAACCTCCCATTTAGGTTGACATTTAACTTTGAAATTTTACTTTTTACATGAGACTTAAAACATATGTGTTATATACCCTGCTAAGTGGTAGTTACTTTAAGTACAAAAAGAATTCTGAGTAGAATCTACTTTGAATTAAATATTTTTGATTATTAATATGACTCACCACTCCCAGAGGTACACTCAAAGTGCTATGCAGCGCAGTTGCATCAGTGGGCCTGAAGTGGAGTTGGTAATTGGTGACTTTAAGAACACCTCGTGCAGGGCCACTGTACGGGCACAGATAGGTGACGTCTCTTGCCACACCCATTACCTTCTCACCGTCCAGTAGCTGGATGTCTCCAAGTACATGGGCCTACAAATATTTATACATTTTATACACGTCTTTACAATGATTTCAGAGGTGATAAAAGTTGATAATTCATTTATCAAAGAAAACACAAATTAAATTAGTAATTCACTGACGAGTAAAATTACAGGAAATCAAGGTTATATCAATACACAGATTTGTCTATGAAATATGTTCTAAAAGCCTTAGCGACATGATGTCACTTTTAATCACTCAGTAAGTTATACACAAAAATATATTTATAATACAATTTATAGTATCAGTAATATTATAAAGAGCACTTTATATTTTCTACAAGCAAATTTAGTCGAGTCTAAAGTAAAAGGCCAATAATTAGAATGCTTAAGCTACAATCATTGTACAACCTTAGAAATTTCAAAGTGTCTTTTATTCTGTATGCGGTTTACAAAGAGACAAATATGAACTGTTTTGGTTTTACTCATTTTTAAAACTAGGCACACGCTACACAACAGCACTTGCAGAACTCAGGCAAAGTTACTGGGAAGATATCTACTCTTATTTATGCTTCAGGAAGTCACAACAGTTATATCATTCGCTGAGAATAAATTAATCGTTTTAGGAAACTTACGGAGTCCTGTCCGTGTTTAGAATTCAATGAACTCGACTTCGAATCTGAGTCTAGAGAATCGGAACTGGCATTTTTAGATAGCGAAAAATCCGAATTCAACAGCTCTGAACTATTGTGCTTATCCATGGTTGATTAATGATTGAATTGAATGCGTCTATTAATAAACACAAGTTTGGAATATAAAATAAATTCTCATTTCAACTTCAACAACCTACAGAAAGGATTTAATATAAATAAATCAGTTTCATTCAATCACGGATGGAATAGATAAACCACGACATGACATGAATGACAATTACTGGACTGTAAAACTGTCAGTGTCAACTGTCAATGTCATGCCCACAGTGTAAAAATATATCTTCCAATGTCATGTTATGGTCATAGAGAAGAACTCCTTGATTATTATACATACATATGTATATATAGTGTAAAAGGAAGTTTTCATTCGTTCAATTTGTTTATGATTTTGGATAGTAGGTATCATATTATATTTGTTTTTAATTTGATTTGATTTAATTTGAATTACTCAATAAAAACCTGAGAGAAATTATTGAAGTAGAATAAATATGAAATCAGTAAAACATTCTCAGTAACAACAGTAACCACTTGTTAAATCAATACTTGGTAAAGCGTACATTGTATCAATATTATCTCTTAAAATTCCATCATAACTTACGAGACTATTTACACTTTAACGTTATGGACGACACGAAATTACCCGTTGGAATTAATTTGAATACTTATTTAGCTTATAATAATAATGAAAATTTGGAAAAGGACAGAAAATTAAAGGCAGAAAATTTTTATTGGGATTTAAAGCATCCCAAGTCTTTAATATTTATATGCATAAAGAAACTAAGTGATAATTGGATGGGTAGGTATTTAAATTAATTTATTTTTAATATAATTTGTAATGCGATTACGCTCCATAAACTTGTAATAGTTTAATCTAAAAGGGTATTGACATGTTTTATAGGATCTCCAAAACTAGAAGAATTTGTAGCTAAAGATAGAGAATTCTTTTTACGAATTTTGAATACTAACGTTGCACTTGAAATCTTAGTAGATAATATAAAAAATGACATATTTTGGAAAAGATGTTACAACTCGAAATGGAAAGATTCTCCTGCATTAGAGGATAACAAAAGATGGATTAACGTTTTTATGGAAAGATATTATGCCGACATTTTAGAAAACATAAATCCACGTCATTATGATCCAGAAAAGGTATGCAGGAACATTGTACTAATATTATAAAGGTGAATGTTTGTGAGGATAGATGGATCGATGGATGTTTGCTACTCTATAACATCAGAACGGCTAAACGGATCTAGGTGAAATTTGGTACAGAAATAGATTTTTTTTATACCAAATAATGCACGGTTCCTGCGGGATAGGTTATTATTTTTTATTGTGTCGTTTCCTTGACATTATTTTTACAAAGGGGTATTTGTAGGATCAGATAACAACATAGGCTACTTCTCATCCCATAAAAATGTATGATTCCCGTGGGATAGGTTTTAATCCTTTTCGAAAAAATGAGATTTCGTTGAAATTGTTGATTGTGTAAAGTTTCTGTGATATGCACTACTAGTTCAGTTATATCTGCAAATATGTCTCGTAACATTTTAATAATTGCGAGTGAAACTAAGGGATGTGCCCTAATTGATTAATATAGTGATTTACTTTTAATTTTCTTAATTCAATAATATACATATATTTTCAGATAAAGAATTTAGTTAAGTTATGTGGTCCGTATATACGATCACTCGCTATACGAAGTCTTATTCCGGCAGATATTCCAGTGCAAAGGAATGTTTCGCCTGAAATGAGCGATTTAATAACAAGTCAATTACAGAATGGAAAGAAAAGTCAATTAAAACCAAGTGAATTTTTAACGAGAGGTATAAACGTTTAACGTTTTAACTTTTTTTAAATATTTACACTCACTCATATAATATGTGATTTATTGAGCAATGAGCATGAGTAAAAGTGTATTAATAAATTTTGCCATTAATATTACACTTTCTAATGGGTCCTTGTCTAAACACCGTAAAAATAAAACAGAGTAGCTATAGAGATTACATCACTTTTTTCCAGATCACATATCTCTTCATGCTGCATTGGGGAGTTTAAATAATTTAACTGAATTGCTTATTACTTATCAGTTAAGGTCCATTGGAGTTGAATACCGAAAGGATCAATTTCAATTTACTAACAATGATGCGAAAAATCTAGCTCGTGGATTAGAAAAATGTTCACAGTTAAAAATTCTAAGGTAAAAGCACTTGCAAAGAAATGAGCAATCAATTTCCCAGTTGAAATGTAATTTATTTTATAAAATAAATATTTTATTACAGAATTACGAGAACTGATATGAATTGCCAAAGAGTTAAATATATTCTTCGAGGTATATCAGAAAATCAAAATCTACAAACTTTAGATTTCAGCCACTGCAAGATTGGCGATGAAGGCGCATCTTCAATTGCTAAATTTATTTCTAAACACGATAAACTTAAAAATTTAATATTAGCTGATAATTTATTTGGTAATTCATGATTTCCATATTTTAAAATAAAATACGGTTTACTTAACGTTACAGTTAATTATTTGTTATATCAGGCCCCGCAGGCATCGAAAGTATTGCACAAGTCCTTAATCATACAAGCTGTGGAGTACGATCTCTAGATTTACGACTTAATAATCGACTAGGTTCTGAGGGAATTGCCCATGTAGCTGTTTCAATTGCAAGAGGATGCAACCTGAATTCGTAAGTAATTGAAAAGAAAAAAATAAGTTAAGCATTTGATATATATTTGTTAATACTTTGGTTTTGAATATCCACACACGCGTTTTGTTTCAGTCTCAATATTTCTGCATGTGGAATAAAGCCTGACCCATTACGAAAACCACCAGCTGGAGTTTGGTCAGCTATTAATGCTGAAAATCCACCAACATGTGGTGACCTGTTAGCGAGAGCTATTGGACTAGTGAAGACACCCTTAAGATCATTGGATATAAGCGTAAATGACATCGGATCAGTACGTATTATGGTAGAAAACTATCAGTTTAGAATATAACAATGGGTTGACCATAAAAAATGTCTTATAATAAATAATTTCAGCCTAGTGATAGCATTTTGTCAAATGCTATTTGTTTGAGCTATCTAGTGGATATAAACTTAAAGCGATCTGGGATGGGATCAATGCCAATGGCTGTAGCTGAATCAGCAGCAGCAGCCCAAAGGCTACGTAGAGAGGCGGAAAAAGGAATAAGATTTAGAAGAAGCGCCGGTAGAGTCGTCCATGCCAGGAGAGTTGCAAAGGGTATGAATATAGGTCGGTATTACTTTTATAGATAACATAATTATGACGTACCAGCGCTTAGAAACATATTACAAAAAATATATTTTATTTTAGATGCAGATCCTGTTTTATTGGCACAACAACTGTCTGCGCGACCTTCAATTGTGTCAGTGACATCTGAAGATGGAACTTACAGTTTACAAACTCAACCTTTGCCCACAGATTTTGGTTTTGTTCCGGCATTGAAAGTGAGAATATCGCGTTTTCTTGTTTTTATAATGTTTCGTATTGTTTCTATAGTTCTGTTATGTTTTTATCTTTATTAGTTAATGTCAGTTATTGGTAGAGAACAACACTAAAAATAAATTATAATGTATGATTGCAGAGTCCATTACCATCTTCTCGCACGTCTTCTATTACTGGTCCATCTACTTCTAGGCGATCAAGTCACCATATAATATTGGAACCAGTAAAGGTATTTAAATACTAAACTACTTTTGTAACTTAAGAATGATTATACGTATATTAACTACTGGTAAGCGAATTATCTTGTTTTACAGGAAGTACGTAGGACAGCATTAGTGCGCCGACGATCTGATGGCTCTCTTCCACAGTCACGCAATGAGGGTACTGAAAGACATATTAAAATATTTATATCGAAGGAAGACGATTTCATAGTAGATTAGTTTATAGAATTTAGATCATATTGCTAAATGAGAATACATTAAAAAAAAACAGTATCGTATTACTGTTTTTTTGTACTTATTAGATGTAATAAAATATGAAATAAGTCTGTTTATGAATCAATATCTGAATGTTTATGGAGCAGAAATTAATTATCTTGATTTTATGACTTTTTAATTAAAATTTATCAATAATTTATTTCTACTTTAGATTTTGTTGTCTTTATTACTATCATTTAACTCTCACTGATATCAGAAAACATTGGCAGGTGAATACCTTAATTTTAGCTTCAAGTATTCTCTCAAGCAGTATTTTGTTTATTTTTCTAAAATAACTTTTGTTTAAATTTACCAAATAAAATTTTAAATACCAGGAAACTTTGACAAAAATGATATTATAAAGTAGCTTAATAAAAAATATATACCAAATAATACAAACGAATTTAAATTGAAATCTAAATTAACTGCAACTTATTATATTGTGCCTTTATTTTGCAGCTCTTCTCATATTTTTAGCGTATGATAATGAATGAATGATTATAATAAAAAGATTTTTAGGCAGACAAGCAAGAATCCAAAGCCACCAATCATTAAAAACTCGAAACTGTCAGTTGTTATTTGTCACGCATTAAAATGTCAGTTTTCCGTGTCTCTGTCTATAGTTTGGTTGGTTGGTCAGTCAGTCAGCCATGTTTAGTGTTTGAAATGGTGGTTCGTACCTGTACGTAGTGATAAAAATATAATAGTTGTGGAAATATTTGCTTAATTTAGTTGTTAAAGACTGTGTGGGTGAATTTTCAATGTTTTTTGTGAGATTTGTGTGATATCACTGCCGTGACAATGAATTGGGGTACGGAGCTTTGGGTAAGTAATTACAACTGACTGACTCAGTTGCCTACGAGTAGAATGCGTAACTTAACATTTATTTCCCCTTTACTTTTAAAAAGGCTCAAGAAGGATATTTTTTGTGGAAACTATATGAAGTTTTATTTTAATGCGCAGTCGTCATCGATTGTGGAAAATGTATGTGAAACTAAGTTTTTGTGGAAAGTTAACGTATTTGATGTTGATGTAGATACGTGTTTACTACATACGTTGGACAGCCAGCAATTGTTCTGCTTATAGAAATCGTTATGCATATTTTAGAGCTCAAAAGTTTGATGTGAACTTCGTATTTATTGTTCTAATTTCAAACTAAAAGTAGTCTGAACATGGAGTTTATTTGTTTGAAACTTACCGGCATGTAACACAGTTTTCGAATATTTGCGAGCGACGGTACTCGTTACGTGCTATTAATTTGGACAACAATCACCTGATCCATTTTCAAAGTTCTCCCTCAAGGTCATCCTTTGCATTTAACGATTTTTACAGTTATATGTTGTATAATGTCATAAATCCAATAGCAAATTTTGATAACAAATGCCTTTCTGTTTGTAAAAGTAACATGAAATGAACATATTATTACCCAACTTTTAAGATTATTAATTAGTTGCCTAGTATTCTTATACATGTATGTATAAAAGTGATTCATTTTATTATTTTTATACTATGTTTAATGCACTTAAAATGTGACAAAAAATATGATCCTAAAGTTTTGTCATATTGAAGAGTTTCTTAACTCATAAATTATCACTTTAGTGTTTGTTTCCTTTAAAATGTTGAGCATGAATCATAGTTCATGAGTTATAAGACCAGTTTAATCCAAGGCATAAATTTACGGTGCCTATCAACATCAGAATATTAAAAGAAATATCCTTATATTGAAAGGCTGAATAATTTTAGTGCCAATCCACAATATACTACCTATATCAACAGACTGTTATGTTACAAAGTATGAATTGCATTGCTTTCACCAGTTTGTGTCCATGTGTGAAGGTATCACTGGTTATCTGTGTGTGATAAAATCATTATTCAAGTCTTCAGCTCCATTATATAGTATGTTTGGTATATTTCTAGTTTAGTAGGACTATACAGTACTCCCGTAGCACCTAAATACAGAATTAGGTAATATTAATGGAATACACCTTGTCTATACAAATAAATAAAATTGAACTGTCTGTTAGTTATGTCAGGATAACAAATTTTTACTAAATGCTTATGGTACCTATAACAAAAATGCAATTATAAAAATGTTTGTCTGTCGGTCTGTCTGTCTGTCTTGTTGTGGATCAGCTAGTATTCATATATTTACGTAGTACTTAGCTGAATTTACATTAATTTGTGTATGTTTAAATGGGATTCTCATATTATTTGACCTATTGTCCTCTTTTAACATTGTTATTTTCTAGAATTCATCAAATAATTATATAGGAAAATTTTAGGCTGACCAATCAAATGCGTCTGGAATGAGGATATTATAATCAATATAGTGTAGTAGATAACTTTAGATCTTAACTTAAAATAGTTACCAACCTATATGAAAAAACGCTTTACCCATCCCTCTCAACCCACTTCAGTAATCCCCAATTTCACTGTGCCTTCATTGCCCCCAAAGAGAAGCATTAGCACCCATAAATTACCTCTACCTTTAAACAATAAAGTACCTTTAAACAAAAACAAAAGTTTTCAAAATGTGTCGAAGTAAGGAATATACAAGTCTGTTTATTTGAAGCAGTCATGTGACTCACTACACCATTATGATAATTTCAACTAGGAGATAAGCTCAGGGTGGATGACCATAGGAATAGATAGTGTTGTACCTATGACCTAAATCATGGTCATTTAAATTACAAAACTTAATTTTTCATCACCAATCACATTGAATTATTCACATTCAATTAGGTAGGTAGGTATTTAGATTTGAAGTAGGTATAAATTTTGATAGTCATTATGAAATCGCAGTAGTTGAATCTTTTACTACCGTGAATACTATGAATTATCTATAATTATCAGTTAATACCACAAAATCTTTTCAAGTCCATTAACCTGATTATTAAATCTTTTACTTGTCTGTCATTATCACTTATTACCTCCTTATCAGCTGTGACTCAACTGCTCATAAAATATTTATTGTCTTTTTATGACAATTACTAGCTTACATAATATATTTAGGTATGGTATAATAATAGTCACGAAAATATAAGTCTGAATTGTTTAATTTTACTTATGTATATGAATGTATGTATATTTAAAATCAAAAGGTTATTAAGAATATGATATCTGGTCTTCAAAGATTACCATGTTGTATCTTCCTGTATGTTCAGCTGTGTATAGTGTGTGTACTTTTGACTACCCGCGTGGCGGAGCGGCCACTATACCGGCCTGTCACGCAGTGGGTTCCGGGTTCGATCCCCGGCCAGACAGATATTTGAATGATGAATTTGTCTGTGTCTGGGTGTTTGTGCACTCGTCTTTGTGTGTGTCCATGGCACCCACGATACAGGAAAAATCCTAGTGTGGGGCTATGGATGTGGAAAGCGTTATTTTTATTTAAGTGAATAGAACTACATAGATCGTCTTGTAATGAAATAGAAACCAAACACATAATGTAATGTAGATAGATCGCTTCCGCAGCCTCTATTCCAGTTCTGTCGAAGATGCGCGTGTTGATATTCAAATGTTTGTTTACACAATACCAGCTCTTACTTCGCTCCGGTTAAAAACAGCCTGGTCTCGTTCGACCATAAGTCTTGCCATTGTACATTCGCCATTATTGCAAAGCGTCCGTCGATTTGTTATTGTCCCAATTATCGGTGTGATCTAGCCTTCGTGTGTCAGCGGAATCAAATAAAATTCAGAGCAAAGAGAGACGCAGTTTTTGAAGTAGGTACCTACGTAAAAATTTTTTTAGGCGTGAGATGGGAAAATATTGGTTTAATGATTTTTGTAACGGAAATCGTTACGCCGAAGCGTTGCCTTACATAATGATGTTTATTTATTATCGATTTATAGATATGATACTATACGATCCGATATGTATCAATCGTTTGTGATTTTTTCGTTTTATAATAGGTTCACTGCTTGCGCATGTACACAATGATACACGCAGTCTTTTTTATTTTTAGATGCGTTAGAAGCATCGTAGTTATCGTAGATTTGACGGAGTGATTCAGTTCAACGTCCGCTGTACACACGGCGTACTCTAACGCACATAAACATTTCGCTTTGTAGTGTCCATATTCGATCTAGAAGTGTGAGTGGTCAGCGTTGGCAAGATGCAAGGCCGATAGCGACGGCTGGCCCGCATTCCGCACTCGCTCGCCACTTGCCGGTTGAGAAATGAGCCCATTTGATGTACCTGCGCGGAGTATACTTCTCAAAACGTTATTCGCTGTCATATCATTTGCATATGCGTACAGTAATTGCTGCGGATGCATTAATCCTCCGCCCATAGCAATTTCATTTTGATTATAAACATCACGATGAAGTTAATACAGATTGCCCTATTTGCAACAGTCTGTGTGCACTGATCTAATCTTCAAATTAACTGACCTCTTTATACCGATTTAACTGGAAACTACTTGCGAAGTGTCGACACCGACACATTCCACGGCGTATCTACAATAGAGCAATGTCAATATAATCGAACGCGACACGTATGATAACTGTTTGTGTACACAACAGAACTGTACACAGATCGAAGCACGAAAAAGCAGGTGTCTCACAAATGAATTATCTAGCGAGTCCGTGAACTACTTCGCTAAGCGTTTTGTAACCACGACCTGGATAACCGCCATACTCGAATAGATACGTTGATTGCCATTGCTACCATTATTGCTATTATCCAGCGAGAACGGTTCAGGCTAAGTCTAAAGTCTTGATTATGAATGAGTAACATGTTTAATAACAGTACTCCCTCGTTATTACAAAATGACTACATAATCTAGTAAATTAGGTACATTTCTGATTATTTATTTCTTTAAATTTGATCATATAGTAAAAAGTCGGATAGGAAATGTTACTAACTTCGTTTATCCCAGTCGAAACCACAATGCAACCTTGTAC
>DWNY01000491.1:0-16082 GCA_018250635.1 Telegonus apastus | reverse complement strand
ATTTATTGGTCTTGGACTACTTTTCCTAATAATATCAATGGACATAATTTGTTCCAGTTAACCTACGGTACGCTCTTGTCTTTTGGATCTACTGAAGTGATAAATACTATACGAGTCCTATATTCAAGCAATTTTAAAATACCGAATTGAATTAAATTGGAAATTCAAACCTCAAAATACCTCCCGTATCAAATCTCTGGAAAAATTTATCATCGAGTCGCAAGCAAAAAATACCACCGACAAAACGCTGCTAGCGAACAGTATGAGAAACTACAGTAGATACATTTCAGTTCTAGCCACTTACAAATCGAATAAAACAAGCCGATATTGTATTATGGTGATCTTCCGTTCGTTTTCCACTTACTGGAACAGAAGAGGACGGAGGTATCGGTTGAAATGTCGTAGGTCATTAGGTTCCAACCATGTAGGGTTCACAATATGCCAATATGGAAACCGCCGTGACTTTTATTCGGTTGCAGTAGGAACAATAGATTTAAGTTAAATACGTAGATGACCCATAGTGTATGCTAGATGACTTTGATAAGCCAACACTGCAAGTGGAGAAATTAATTGTGTGATTTCAAGAGTTATTGAATCGTTTGGATTTGTTATATGCAAATTGCACATCTAAGGCGATTGGCTTATGGCGGATTTTCGTTTCGTTATCTTATCGAAGTGATCGTTTTATCGTGTCGAATGATTTAAGAGACATGTAAGGAAACTACACATGTACCCGAAGAGGGATAGGCATTCGTTTCTAGAATCTGTGTCTATCTAGAATCTATTCGTTTCTAGAATCTAACTCCTATACTTACATAATTGATTGTTTCTTAATTAATATTTGGTTTGTATTGTTTCTTAATAGGAATATGTTTTCTTGAACACGCATGGTGAAGAACCGATTTTAAAGAGATCTTTATTTCTGTTTATACTGCACGACGAAATATCCATATATGCGCCTTTTTTACATATTAAATAGCAGCGCAAAATTCTGGTGTTATTAGATAACATATAAAATAATAATTCCATTTCGCTAGTATGTCAAATTTTACAATAGAATCGTATTACACCCGGTACCTACGTATTTTATTACACTTGTTATAAGCGCCTCTCCATTACAATACATCTTACTAATATTATAAAGCTGATAGTTTGTGAGTATGGATGGATAAATTTAAGTCTAGAACATATAGGCTGCTTTTCGTCCCAAAAAATGTATGGTATACGTGGGATAGATTTCAGTTCTCAATGAAAAAATGTTATTTCGTTGAATTGTTGAATGTATAAAGTTTAATAAATGTAGTTATGTCATGTTACACTTTTTATGATTGCGAGTGAAACCGCGGACATGTTTAGTCTTTCATACGGTTGAAGTAGCAAACGAGCATGCAGTCTGGTTATGAGTGATCAATGTTGCCCATAAACTTTTGTCACCAACTTCATATAGAACATTTCTATCTGATATCAACCACAGATGCGTTGCTCCTCTTGAGGAATGAGACGGTTGCCAAATATATAAATGGACTGCCGACCACACCCTTCCATCAGTGGTACCTCCCCAGTTGAACAAAATCATTATACCACCTTTAGACCCTTAATTGTCAATATATGTTCTTCAAAGTCGAACACAGCGCTGATTAACACAGCAGTTATAAATGTCAATGTTACTAGTATTTCAAGTCTTGTGCCAAATATTTAAGTAGCAAAGGTAACCGACCTGTCTAATCACATTTAATGAACACAACAAGCACAGTACAGCTACGAAATTAATAACCGTAAGGAAACACAAGTTTGTCATTCAAAAGCCATCGAGAATGTCGATTCAAATTATGATAAGGCTGCATTAGTTCTGGTACGGCGTAATGGCTTGCGATTAGGCTATGTGGGTTCGATGTACGAAGATTTGGATGCGGTTAGAAAAGATTGTTTTGTCAATTTGGTGCAGAGCTTACCAGTCAGCTCTTTGCAGGGTTTAACGCATTTAGGTATAACGCTACTACAAAAATTTTGTCATAGGCATGGGCAGTAAATTACCTTTCCACTCTAGCTCATAATTATTTAAAATTATCATCTTAATAAAAAATATTGATCTTGATCTAAATAAAAAATAATGGTCAACTTGCTGTATTTTAAGTTAAATCACTTTTTTATTCAGTAGGTACCGGGTAACGCTTACCTAACATATCTGCTAACTTACTGGCATTCAATAATTTAAGTATAAATAAATGTAACGTTTTAATAAACATTTTACAATCATTTATCGTTCAAGTAAACTTTACATTAATTGTATTTTACGGCTGTGTAATTGAAGTCTACCTATTCCATGTTGTTGTTACTAACATCAAAGGCACCGACATATTTGTATAGAGATCAATTTGATAAAGGATTTTAGCTCTTAACTATGATATTGAGATAAGAACTATGTCATATCCATTAAGTTTGAACATGTTTTTTCTCTCCCCGTGGGCTCACAGAAACTCATTGAGATGATGCGCCGTATTTGGCCGGTAAAATAGGCTATTCTTGATAAGCCCCGAAAAAAGTAATATAACAAGAGGGGCATCACTATTGTTTATTTTTTATATTTATTTATGCAAAAGAGTACGCAATAACTAACTAGTAGGTAGCAATTCAGATCTCTCTCGAGTTGGATTCTTAGGCACACTTGTTTTTAAAGTTAGGAAGAAGAAGCTATTCAAAAAGAATTCTATTTTATCCGACTTCGTCAGAAGGAGGGTAATATATATATACTGTCAATTTCTTTGGCACGCCTCACAGTCCAAACGCCTTGACGGATTTTAACATATGAAGTGTCGTTAAAATCGTCTCAGTTGTCATAGGAACATAGGCCATACAATATTTAATTACAGTGCCTGTGAACGAAAAAAGGGAGGGATGGGACGAAATATTTTTATATCATAACAATATGGATCTCTGATGAGGTAAGATATCAAAGTCACATCATTCAAAGCAGTCGGGTTTTTTATTTCTAAGATAATTCTTTAGTTGGTGCTTTGGGCTTTCAAATGATTAGTCAGAAGTAAGTCTGTTTATTTTGAAGGATGGGATTAGGAAGGCATCCTTATCCTCAGGCGTTACTACGCGCGTCCATACATTATTGTCCCATTTCAGGGCACGCGTTTCCTCACAGAAAGGACTTGAGGCCATTATGAAACGCGCTGGCCAAGTGTGAATTGACGGATTTAACACAATATTAAGAATTTCCTTTTTTAAACTCTCATGCATGCAGGTTTCCTCACGTTGTTTTCTTTAATCGCTAAAGCAAGTGATAACTAATGTCAAATATACACATAACTTCGAAAAATTCAGAGGTGCGTCTCTGCGATTTGAACCTCGGAACCCCCATTGAGAAGCCAAGTTTCAACCATAAGGCTTTCACTGCTCACAGCGCTACAACACACCTATGGACAACCTTAGGTAGAATTCTAGTCTTATCAAATAAATAACCATGCAAGCGGCATTAGCTAATCATTATCAGGAATACTCCATGCTTGTATATTACAAGAAAGTAGTGTTTGAATAACATTCACTATTAAGTTTTAATTAAAAAAATACAAATTGATCTAAGTACCTACAATTCTCAGTAAATAAGCGACGTAAAAACGGCATCCGTACCAAATTAAAGCACGTCCTTGGAGCCCATTAGCGCGTACCTTTAAACGGTAATAAGGGGTCAAAAAGACCTCTTTAAACAAGGACCACCTGCGTCCAACCCCATCGCTAAGTGGTGGTGCTAATTCGACCCTGCGCCCTCCACATCAGTCTGTTAATGTGGGTGTTAAAACTGGGTAAATATTTGCTAACCTACCGTTACTTTTTTGGACCGGCGGTAGCGGATATTTTGCATTTTCAATAATACATTATGGAAAACATTTTTTTTATAATTAAAGTAACAAACGAGCATGCAGTCCACTTGATGGCAATTCTCTATTTTTCATAAAAATCTGTGATCAAACCCAGATAACAATGCATTTCTTCCTTTGAAACTAAGTTTGAACGCCACGATGAGTATGTGTCCCTTAATAGAGACCCTCAGATTAGAACACAGTAGTGCTGTTATTAGGCAGAGCCGCCCGAATTGATCCACAAATATCCTACCACTTTGATGTTACACAATATATAGGCAACCGCAGGCCTGCGGGCTGGTTGCAACCTTCCTCGGCTTAGGATTCGACAAAGTTGTAGACGGCGGCAAAATTATGGCAATATATTTTTTTTATGGGCGGCTAAATTTCATTCGCATTCAGGGCGGCAGGTCAAATCAAATCAAATCATTTATTTGCGTGAATATAGGTACTATCAGTTGTTACAAGAATATTGTTCTCTATATTCCACCTCTGAGGTATGCAAAAATAAAATAAAAAATAAAAAAGCCAAAATATTTTTCGTCGATATATTATAAGAAGGAAACCTGAACTCACGGCCTACGACTTTTTAACATCTTTAAAGACCCGTAACTTTCAATTTTATGTGTCTTATATTAATTGCCTAGATTTTAGTCAAAATGCCATTGAGTTAAATAGAATCACGATACCATGCAGCGAATATGGAATACGTAGTTTAAATATTCATCAGCAATAATTCGATCTGACCGTGAACCAAAGTAAAAGGTAATTTATGATTCCGCCGTATTCACTTAAAAGGTATAGATAACATAAATAATAATGACTTTGTAAACAGAATTATAATTAACCACATAAATACAAAAGTAATCTTCGTCTGTGATTAGATCATCTCATTTGTTTGTAGGAAAATTATTACTCAGGACCAGGATTCGATTCCGGTTTGGATGCGTGCTTACTCATCTTATCCACATTACATCAATAAGTAAGACGTATAAATCTAGGCGTAAATGTAGCATTCATGTTTTATTTCCGCAATGTGTGTAATCAATATTGAAACATATTTCTCGCTAGTTTCTACGCCGGCTTTGTCTACGCAAAAATCTGCATTTATATGTAACTAGCTGTTCCCCGCGGTTTCACCCGCGTTAAAGAAGTAAAAAGGCATACATTAATATCTGCCTAATAGCAACCGACATTAAAGCCCGCGACGGACGTCGCATGCACTAGGAGCGGGCGCTAATGTTTTATCAAAAATAAAGATATCACCTAAGTTACGCCTTAGACTTTTAGCTATCTTCAGGTGAAAGTCCCATCAAAACCGGTTGAGCCATTTCGAAGATTACCTTAGCCAAACAGACAGACAAAAAAGAAAAAAAATATAAAAGTATTTTGTTGTAGGTACCGTGTATACTTTCATTTGCATTTAGTAAACAGTTGTTTTTTGACTTACAAAGACACTTCATTTTTATTTATTTGTATAAAACACATCGAACGTAACGTGGTAGACAAATTTATATTTCATATTACAATATTTTGATAGATGGACCTGTCCTTGCGGTTACGTCACGGTAGATACTAATAAGTTTATGCAATTTAAATGGAATAATGCTACTTTTAGTACTAATTTTCTAATACGCTGAGCATGTGCCACGTATGTATTTCTACACGTAAAAGCACGTTAAACGTATAATCAAAATAAAAGTGGATTTATATTATACAAGAAACACATTGTCAATTTAAATTAAAATGCCAATTCTATGCCAATATCTATCATTATTTTTGGCTCTTGGCTAATTTCAATAAAGTTGATCACATTGATTATCTAACATCTAAAAGGTTTCCACTTTCTTTTGGTAGCATTTTTAGAGAGGTAGTTCGAAAGCAGGCCCCTTTTTACCCAGTGCCTAGTATGTGCCCAGGGCCCCAAATAGGTCAAAGTCAGATATACTTAAAAGCGACGATTTGTACTCAAGCAACATTTCATGTCAACGACCGATCGCCGATTGTCGCCTACTATTCTGAGCGACCTGGACTGGTAGTGTATTTTTATACCTATTATAGAATTAGAAAATAACATGCAGTACACGTGATAATAAGTGGCCAATAACTGTGATTAACCCCACATATGTTTAGATTCCTACCTGAGGCCAAAGTTGCGTTGCTACCCCCGAGGACTAAGTTGGAATGCCTCGGATAATGTCTCCCTTACTGTATCCCCTTTCAAACCAGAATACAGTAATGCAGCGCAACCAAACGGGTCTATCATTCTTAAGCTTCCTAAGGGTACACATTTTGTACTGTGTGTTAACACACTGAATTATTGGCTAAACTCTTCTTTTTCTGACAGGAGACTAGTTCAATAATAAAATGAGGGGTATAAACTACGTGAAAATGATATCATCTCAGTTTCGAGAGAATAAATCAACACATTATTAGATACCGACGTACTGCGCTAACGAACTTTTGATATATGCAAAACCAATATGCAACATTGTATTAAAATGCGCGCGCAATGTCTCAAGAGAGTAAGTTGTACGTAATTATTTCAAAAATAGCTACTGACGTTCGATAGGCCGTCTTATTGTGATGCATCTGGAAAAGAAATCACATGGATGCAAAGTAAAAAGTAAATAAAAAGTAAACTTGGAACGACCGCGTACGCTAAGATCTCGGTCAGGCAGGAGCCGATTCCTTTTGTTTCGAACCTCGAATCAGCCAGTGTTTCGAATCTAGATTCTGTTTGTTCTTTTTTCTCCTTTCCCCATACCTTTTTCTTTATTGTCTCTGTGCGGCCCTACGGCTTTAAAAAAAGAACACGACTCGGTGGCTTATGGCTCCCCATTGATATGCGACGTTCGAATTGAAATTTAAATATTTGCTCGCGGATGCTCGACGGGCTTCATCGGATATTTTGTTTTTAAAAAGATCACAGTGTGGCCATCTTAATATTTATTGTGTTATTCCGAAACGCACAGATTGCGATCTGTACACGATAGAAACTGAATATACCATTTCAAATTTCGAATACCTAATTATGACATAGAATTAATGGTGTTGCCATAAAACATGTCCAATTTATCGTGTAACAACATATTAATCGCGTAAATGAAGCTTGGTAAATTGAAAACGGAACCAGTTTTGGTCGTTCGAGTATTTAGACCAAAGAAATTTAATTGCGTTTTACGGAACGAGGGTCAGAGGGCAGTGCCGGGCATTTATTTGTAACGTTCCAATGAGTGGCCGTGACAGGTTTTTTAATAGAAGCCGAAATAGTAACAAAATGTAGTGTTGCAGATGTACACAACCTAGAAGAGTCTAGTGAGTGGAACTGTTAAGTTACCGTTAATGGACTTGATATTATTAAATAACTATGGTTATATGATATCGCATTCATGATATCAGTTACATATTATTTTTATATTGTATAAATTAATTTATAAGTATATTATGCAATTTGCCTCTTTCCTTGCCCCTCTTATACATATATGCTTTGCACCAGCAATGTACCTATGTCCGTTTTATCCTAATTGAAGGCGAGGCTTTTTAAATTGGGCCTTAGTTGTATGGACGCTTTTCCACTATGTTTTTTATTAATAGTAAAATAACAAATGAGCATACAGCTCATCTGGTAAGTGCCTACTATCGTCCATGGACATCTGTAATCAACCCCAGAAAGATCACAGTCCTACATGACGTCGACCACTGATCCATTGCTACCCCTGAAGACTAAGTTGGAACACCTCGGATAAGTATGCCTACCTTTCATCACTCATTAAGCCGAAACACAGCAGCGCTTAACACTGCTGTTATAAGCAGAAACAGGTGTGGCTGTGGTACCGCCGGAGTCGAACCACAAAGAGTTCTACCACATTTAAATTTAAACTTAATCTTTTAACTGTAATAATACGAACCAGTTATATTTTTAATAGTCTGTTTTTTACATTTAACTGTTTACTAAGAAAGACAAAACGCTATACATCTTCACGTTGTCGTTGATATACTAATCCAAAAACAATAATGCAAGTAAAATCTATTAAATTTTCATAGTAGTTACACCACACTCACGTGAAGCTCATAACCAGTTATACAGTTATTTGTCAAAAACTACAGCCAATAATGTTAATTTAAATAATATTTTTCTTATCGTATCCATTTGCAAACTTTATATCTGTGGTGGTCAGTGTATGAATCTAACACGTCGGACCCAAATTGAACATGAATTGGTCAGCTCAATTTTATTTATTTTAGACTTATTTCACATTTTTATAAACATTGCATGTTTGTTATTACAAATGCACGTTAGATATATAAATAGAAGCTTTGTTATAAGCTTTGCATATTCAACGGTTCATTAACAAATTGCTGTATGATCGATAAGTATTCGTCGTTAAGTATATTTTGTACATTGAGATAATACTAAATTACTAGAGAAAGTACACCACTGTTATGTCCCGTTCAACTGCGGCAGCTGTGCTGCTCTTTTCATAGTCTATGCCGATGACATGCATACCCCTTTGTAGCAAATCAAGCGCCGCAGTTTTGAAGGATACGTTAGACAGTATTATTATTGTTGAGCGCTTTAGCCACTTTAAGTTATTAATTATAGCCAGGAAATTATTTATGTTTGAAGTAGCTAATACTTTAGTACATAGTATCTCGATGATTTTGAATCAGTTTTTCTGCTAAGCATATTATTAGCAGGGTTTCTTCGAAAGTTGTAAGAGGATATCTTATTTAGAAGTGGAATAAAAATTCTAGCCAATAACTTCGAATTGATACTTATTGTGAAGCGTTAATTTCGATATACCAGCAGTAGACATAATGAAGGTGGTATATCTCTGTGGGGTTCGACTCTAAAAGCATAACCGCGTCTTTTTCTACCCAATAAGAGCAATGTTAAACGCTGCTCAGTCCAGATTTTAAGTATGCGGTTACTTAAGGGTAGCATTGCATATAATGTTGCGTAGGGTGACTAATCTTATCTGGAGTTTTTTAGCGGCACTGGCCACTTAACATCAAGTAGCCACTGATGCTCGTTAGTTACTACTATGTATGTTATTAAAATAATAATAAACATAGAATTTCATAAAATCCCACGGTTAATGATGGATAATATAAATATTTCTTTTCTTCTTCTACAACAGCTTCTAGACAATAAATTTAATTATTAAACACGATATAATGGAGTGTATCTAATGTAAAAATTGTTACATCTGGTTCTGTTGTTTTACAAATTCTTATAAAACCGGTTTAGTATCCGTACATTCTGTCTATTTCTATTAGCTTTTATAATAGCAAGATCCGAAATTCTTAGTATTTTTGTATTGAAACTCACTTTTCGCAACTTTTCACTTGTTGAAAATAATAGCTATTCAAAAGTATTTGAATAGTAATTAGTCATTCAATTCTAGTATTTTGTTTAAGAATTGAAACACATTCTAAACCCTCAGCGATCTTATAGCAAAAACTTGTAAAACCTAGTTTTAAATCTAGACATAATCTATGCCCATATATATACCATAGCCATATGCCATGCCCATGAATCACAGAACGAAAATTTTCAGATACTTCCCGATTTATTGAGTGCAACGTTTCAATTCGTGAATGTGTCATAAAATTTATGATATTCGTTTAAAATGGCATATATTTAGAAATGAAATTTATGAAAAACTATGAATGAAGATACTTTCAAATAGTTTTTACTACTTTTATTATTATACCATCGTTTGTAATATTGAATTATAACCCTTTGTTTTAAACTGAAACTATCGCTAGTCCACGTTTTATAATAAGGGTGCTGGACGTCGATGTGAACTAAGTTTAACAGGATTTTTTGGTGCAGCCACAGTAATTTTCTGTGTGTTTGGAATTGCAGTAAACCAATAACTATAAGGTGTCTAAATCGTAGTCATTTCAACATTGATGGGCAAAGGGAGTGATGGTATTCCATGCCATAAGGCGGCTTGTTTTGCAATAACAAAACCAAAGGGATTATTTAATAATAATTAGGCTGTAAATAAAATTAAATTATTTAGCACTTCGCTTCATAGAGAGGATGTCCGTATGTTATAATGAATATTGTACTAAATTCATACTATTATTCTTAAATTAATTCGTTGTTAATTTCCTTTCGATCATATTCATAAATATTTTATTCCGCCGTTGTAATGACGAAATTATTTTACTCACTTCTAATATATTTTTCTATGAAACAATTATTAAACACACTTGTTATTTTACCTACAAAAAAATGGAGCGGAAAAATCCACATTCAATTAGACAACACCAAACAGATTTCCACGTAAAATGACCAATGGGAAAATTACTTCAAAATTGAGCACATTTTCTTATTCATAATCATTTGTTATTGATTCTGACGCATTAATGTTTGAGTGTTCTTAGAATATCAAATGTAAGTCGGATTGAAATCGACGTAGGATTATCCAAGAGCTCAACAAAAAGTACGCGCCATGCGTCATAAGTTTGACCTATTAAATGTAACGCGACTAAAAAATAACCATTATTTTTCTATTCATGCTTGTAGCTGTATTCATGCTCTATAAATAAGTGGTATTTCTTGTAGTATATTTGAGTAACATAAGTCCAATTTTGATTGGATTGTACGTGCATCTCCGTTTCCTTTTTAGACGCTTTGTACGTAAATGTATGTGGTATACCTGAACAATTACAACTACTCTTCCTGTGAATGCCATAAATTGTAAAATACTTCTTTTCCCGTAAATTTAATGTAAGTAGATGAATAACTAAGCAAAGATACCTTGAACTTATTGAAAGGTACCAGTAGGTATAGTCTGTTTTTCATTGTTGCATAATATTAGATATCGATTTTAAAACTTTTCTAACTTTCCTACTAAACTATGAGCAGACAAAGTGTAATATTATAATAAACCAACCCTAACAATATATTAAATCTTAATTTGGTACATTCTTATTCAAAGAACAAAAGAGCCATTTAACGATAAAATTTCCTGCTTCCAATCGTCAAACCAAAAGCATGGCTGACACGCGTGTTTGTGACCGCATGCGGGTCTCCATGGGTACCGACTCATGTTCGATTATACCCTACCGTTTCTTAGCTACTTTTCCTGTCATGTCACACGCACGGGAATCGCGAAGGATCTGCAGCGAATTATAAACGCGGGTAAAGACTTGTAATAGGTAGGTATAGACTGGTAATAGGTGACACGAAAAAGGCCCTTACTTTTTGGAACTCCTGCATCACATTGTATATAATATAGGCACTAGGTAGGTACATCTGTAAACTAACTCAAAAAAAAACGAGTCCTAAGTCGACCATTACGATGTTACATATGTTGAAAGAAACCAGTAGGTTCGCTTTATGTCAATGTCAGTTTTGCCACCCCTTTAAAGTTATGACATGTCATAACACAACTATTACTGTAAAGCAATGCGACTCAGATACCAACTTACATATTAGAAATGAAATAACCTGTCAGGTATCTGATCTCTTTATAATAGTACCGGGTATTATAAAAGAATAAATGGTAGAAAAACAAAAGAACAGGCGATAATTGAATTACGTGAATGCAAGTTTTTATCTTGTATAGGTGTCAGCGGTGTATATCTTAACATGAAATACCTCGTAAATAAGAAATAGTTCTGAGACATTTCCTACTTTTTTGCAGTAGTTTTTATTATTTATCTTGCTATTCAATGCAAATATCTATTTATAATGTAGTTACACCTTTGTAACGTTACATTACAGCAACAAATACATATTATTAACACTAGTCTCTTTATCTTATTGATAATACAATATAATACGATAGACTGGGCAATTTCACTAATTTAGTAGATATCATTTCAAGATGTGATATATTATTGGTATTATTACGAGTAGTATAAAAACTTACTATTCTATAGCTATTTCATGATGAGTAACCGCTGTCGAGATAGGTCGAATTTAATTAATTCCTTCTAAAGGCTTCTGACAATGTTTAATATACGATAAAGGTAAGACCTAAATACTCCATTTCAAAGAACAAAGCGCCCATAAAATTGCGATTTCTCATCTTCCTTCTAAGAAATCCCCTTAATTTTATTAATCGCATATTCTCTTCTCTTCTACAGAGTTATAAGCTATATGTAGATAACAACACAAGCACACGTTTTTTCTAAAGATACTTACAGTCGTACTATTTTATGTATTTTTTGGCCAGCGGAAACATTTAGATGTTTTCACTTTTATTTCTCGTATTTCTAAGAGATTATAAGATATATAATATTATGTTAAAATTAATGGTACATTAATTCTTATTAACGCAGTTAGTGCCTGCTTAATATAGTTTAACTATTGTTAAACATTACTAAATTTATTTAATCCCTCGTTAATCTCACTAAGTATAAATCAAGGATTAGCTAACAACATAATTTTATAATGAACGACTTTCAAATCTTCTTATTTAGTTTCTTTGATAGTCGCAATAGGAATATGACAAAAATATAAGATCAAACTTTAACATGTCTGCAGTATCTCTTGGAAATGAAAATAACGAACTTTGATCCTGGAAAATGTTCCGATACCGAGGATATAATGAATATCGTGGATAACAATCAATTATTATAACAACAATCTAATATTGAGAATTGTTAAAGCCGCCAGAGAATTTGATAAATGTAGGTAAGGAAACAAACAAACAGAAAAAATTATCACTTTTTGGAAATTGAGTTATTTAGCGTTACGTATACAATTAATTACAATTTATTGCAAAATAGCCGTGAGATCGGTCTTGGAAATATTTATTGTTAAGTTGCCTTCTTAATGTTGTAGGTATTGTAATGAAACATGATGGTTTTTTAACCAACTTCCCAAAGGAAAGAGGTTATACTATAAACTTACAGGCTTACTTACTCTGACCTTACAAAGTGAATCTGATAGAATATCAATATGAATATTTTAATATTATTCTTCAATTTAACAATAAAAAAGCTAAAAGGTCTCTATAGAAATATTTTAATATGTATGTATGTACCCAGACTCGAAATAAATTAACCCTAGTACTTATTATAAAACATTGTTTTAAATGAATGCGTTATCTAAAGAAGACATACATTTTGAAACCGATAGTTTAAAGTCAAGGTCATATTTTCAAAAGTTTGCTCACCGTTAATATTTCCGCTGTAACCAATCCTTTCAGCGGCCTTCAATAGTTATAAAGTCACAAGTATTTTACTAGATTTAACAGTTTACACCATAAGTTCACACTTCAACAAGTCAAAATTCACGCCCTTGCAACCACACTGACTAAACAAAATTAAGAAGACCTTACAGAACGTTTAGCACTGAATTCGGAACACTCTAACACATGTTATTTACAATCTCGGCTTAGTGTCGCATCAATTCGTTCCATTTTCACGGATTCATTGGAGGAAGAAAAAGCGAAAAAAAAATCGATGAAAAAAATTTGTCTGAAATAGCCTAAGTGAGGTCGACGCCGAACCGATCGGGGATCATCCGTTCCATTTTGAATTCAGCGATGACAAGACAACAACCAATCCGCGTCCGATACGGAACTGTCACCCGGTTTTGACAGATCGCGTGTGAACGTGTTGTGCGCACGAGCATCAGCGCTGCACTGCGTTCGCGCGCTTTTCGACCCACGAAACCTTTACTCGCAGCCTCTCTAGTATAGGATGTATTAGAGCTGACGGTACGATTTTCTCACGGAAAGGACTCATCCCATGAGCTCCGTCGACGGCTAGGTTCAATAGCATCATCGCTGACTGATGTTGTCTCGAGTTTTGTTTTCGTTTTGACGTTTGAAGCGGCTAGTTTATTTTTTGGAACGGGATTACCCGTTGGATTATGGATGCTAGAGTTTTATGGAGCGTGGTGAATCTCGACCGAGGCTTTTTGTGTGATCGTAAGATGACAGATCTACTTAACTGTTCTTATCTCGCTATCGGTATAACAAGATAAAAAGCAAATGTGAGGGTTCGAACAACTTTAATGAACTACAGTTTGTCTGTGTTCTAATCATTACGTGTGAGGATTTAAAATTTATGTCGTTAAGAGCCTGTCAATGGCTTACATGGACATGTTGAATGAAGTAACTAATCCTTAACCTTCAATATAATATTCAACGTAGTTTATTTCCAACAAATCTTTATTTATTGTACAAGTTAGGTATAAGATTTTTAGAATGTTTTATTTATAAAAAATATAAATTTAGAGCTGTAGAGCTGTAAGATTATTACTTACGTAGGCCTACTAAGGCCATGTGAATTGTAAAAACACATTAGCAATTATTAAATATATAAAAATGATGTCTATTTCCATAACTGCATAGCAATAACCAAAGTTAAGAAAATTTTCAGTACCTTAAAAATAAATATTCCATAATGATAAAGAGATGATGAAACTATCATTATACCTTTTTAAAACCTATTTGACATGTCTTTCTTATACCTTCTCAAGCCTTTGTTCTGCAAATTCATAATTAATAGTAATATTTTACTGTAAATCTAAACTGCAGGTATTTATAGGTATGACATGTTAGCCTGCTTAACAATAAACTTTCAAATGTCTTAATAACATTCGATGTTAAATTATATAAAACAGTAAAAGATCGATTTTAATCATATGTGTATGGTGATAGTTTTCGTAATATGACCAAAATTATTCATAAATATCATCTAACAGCATTATAAAACTCATTTCATTGTGAAAGAAGGTAACAGGTATTTTCTATGTGCAAACTACATATATTATGTAACTATATACCTATGACAAAATAATATGGGGATATAATGAGATCAGGGAGATACCTCTTATCTCTTCTTACCTACATATTTTACTAATTACTTTGTATACCTTTTATATAAGAATGAAATAACAAACGAGCATGTAGTCTACCTGATGGTAAGTGGTTACTGCAGCACACGAACATATATCACCAACTTCATATAGGACATGAGTATTGCCTGCATTAAATTACAACCCCTTTGCTTCTTTTGAAGTCTAAGATGGTCACTTTATTGTAAGTGAGCTAGCAACCATATCTTTAACTTACTTTTTTTAACGAAACGAAAGAAATTCTTCACAGTAGAAATAAGTGTGGCGGTTGCAACTCCTCGATCCAACCAAACTCGTTCTACCACCTGCAAATATTACGAGACAGATATATTGTTAGAGAGATGGATTTAATTATATATAATGAGACCTTTTCAAAATTTTCCTTCGAAATCTTCAAGACTGACATCATTAGGTTTTGTGTCCAGAGGTGAAGGTCTTGCTAGCCAACTTTATAAAAAAATATCCAATTTAAAAATAGTAAATATAATTGTATGTCGACTATTGTGCAAATCTTTGAATTCTGTACGTCAAATCCAATCAAATATCTAGACGTCTAGATTTGATTTACGAAAAAACTTGCAATCAATTGTGAATTCAAACTTACTTCAAATCGTATTTGAACATTTTCTAGACATTCATTTACAGATTAAAGATTTGTCTAATATTTCGTATTTTGTAATAGGAAAACACGATTAGGTTTTGAAAATCGTATTATAAAATTGTTTTCATAAATTCGTTTCATCCAAAAAAATCTCAGCGTATTTAATTATCTACTAACTTGAAGTAAGTGAAGGGTAAATAATATCTAAGTTAAATATCTCGTCATTATGTGTTGGAAACATCAAGGAAAGCCTGTGAGGAACACAAAGTGAAGCAACTTATCTTTCAACAGCTGTAAAATAACGTGTGCCAACTTGTAGTATTTTTTTGAAGAATTGTGAATTTGAGTCTTCTTATTCGTCGTATTCTTCATTACTGAAGGTCGTGAATTTTTGTAACTGCTTTAATTTGATTATAATATTATAAAGTTTATGAGAAGTGTTTCATTGAAAGAGTTTGAACTTTGCTTAGTATTCAGATATGAATATTAGGGTAATACCAAGAAGGAGAGTTTATTATACACGTCATTATGAAATGTCATTAATGTAATGGTTACCATCAAATCACGAGGATAAATAATATTTTTGAAACCATAAGCATGTTGACGGTTCCTGAATTCAAAAACTCAATTCAACTGAATTCAAATTTAATTTGTAAGTATTCACATTTGTTTACTCCACTTTTACTTTCTTACGTCATATAAAAGACATCAACGCAGTCAAACTTATAAAAAATCGTACTATACTAATTATTTTAAAATTAATAATTTTTTTTTTAAA
>DWNY01000490.1:0-16099 GCA_018250635.1 Telegonus apastus | reverse complement strand
ATTATAAAGTCTATCATATATTTTTTTATAATATCAGGTATGTATATACCACTAGAATAAAATATAAAAGACCTGAGAAGGTAACAATACGATTGTTACAATATCAAAGAATGAAATAAATGCACCATTTTGTTCCACGACTAATTATTGTCCTTTTACGCACTAATTTGTAGTCCCCCAGCTTCACGCCAGTATTTTTTCTCATAACTCGATAAAGATACCGTAATAGCAATAAAAGGAGCCCCTTACAACATTAATTTACAAGGAATATTAGCTTTGCCATAATAGACGTTTCAGTAAAAATCTGATTTATACTTATAAAATACTCGCATATTATGATGTTTATGGACTGTTAAACCGTTAAATGTTTTCGAAAACATTATAAGATTTTAATTACTGCCAATAGTAAGTACCTCTCTATATCTATATCTCGATAATCCACATTAAGTTATTAAAAAAACTTCTAATTTTAAGGGTTCCCTCGTAAAATTCGAACATCGCAATGTCGACAAAAAATGATGATTAATTATCAATTTTCTTACCTTAGAGATAGGCAGAACTGCTTGTATATCATCTTTTTCAATATCAAGTCGTGTGTTAACCCTATGTTCGTGAGGAGTTTCTTCCGTGGTGGCAGTGGCTGTTGACGACGAAGACACTTTAGCAGACCAGCTGATGCGCGAAGTACCACGCCCCGATTCGCCTTCTGATCCTTCCGCGTCACCTTCGCTCTCGGCGCCCACTTCCACCAACCAAGTCAGGATTTCTTCCCAGCCTGGTCCCCCAGCACCGGTACTTTCTTCAACATCACTGCATTTTAAAACAATTGATGAAAAAAATTATTGAGTCTATAAAAAATGAAGTAATTACCTAAAGCGATAAACGTAAATCTTTCTCTAATGACGAAATGTTAAACTAATGTTGCTTTTAATTTAGTGACGTATTTTTATTTCAAAGTATGTAGTGCGAAGTGACAACAAGAATATAACAATAAAATAATCTTGTTGTTTTATGCACGGATAATAATTAACTTTAAGGGGGATGATCGACAAAAGACGACGATCGTTAAAATCTTTGGTAGATTAGCCGTCCTCAAAACAAAAACACAGTTTGCGTTGTTACGCGTTTAAAAGCTATATGCATAATGGGGATGCGACTTGTACACTTTTAATTTCTCGCTCTTTTCATATCCTGTTCCTGCACATTCGCTAAATACAAAAGAAGAGAAATACTTTGCGCACACATTGGAAAAATCTTTTATGTTCATTTTCTAGCAAACTTCGATTTAATTTTCAATTCAGTTGCCCAGGGGCTTTGCCCATAATTGCAAGAGCATTGTAGAAAATTCAATCTAAAAGAGATTTTTATGACCGATTTAAAAGAGTGAATGGAAATATTTCCTTTCTTCATATTTCACTAAAATGCAACAAATTGACTGATTTTAAATTCTGTGAAAATACTATAACAGAGTTTACTTTATGGATTTCTAACATAAAATTCAAATCGAAAATACTTATTACTTGCAGGGCTTTTTCATTAAGCCTTAACATTTTATGACAACGTGATCAAAATACTTATTTTTACAAAACTACCAAATGAAATAAGAAAATAATGTGATGGAAAAGAATTAATTTGAGTAATTCGGACATGTCTAAAATGGTCTTCTCTTTGTCAACATATTAGTTCAAACGTAGAAACGTGGCTAAGTACTCGACACTTGAACTTGCGACCCACTTGCGAGCATGGTAGGAATAGGAGCAGTAGGCGACTAACTGGAATAGTTCAGGAAATTCTTACTCAATACTTCACTGAAGTTCACAGAACTCGCGCAGAAATTAATTAATTTTATTCCAGTTACAAATCTTGTTAGTTATAGTTGGAAAATCTTGACTTTTGGAAGGCATAAATCGGAGTGCGAAAATAGTGGTATCCAAGCAAATAAATACAATATTTATCACGCATGGCACTTCGCCGCCGAAGGTCAGAAAAATTCATAAATATCAAATTTAGGCGTATCACGATTTGCATTGAGGGAACGAAGAGAGAAATGATTCTTTTTGCATACTTGGCTCAGATGTGTCTGAGTAATATGTAATCTGTACTTGAAAAACAAGTCTCAGTCGATTTGCGAGCAAGGAACGTGAATAGCTTCGGCATAGGATCACACTATCAAAGCAATAAATTCTCTCACAAACAGGGTTGTCACGCGTTCCGCAAGAACAAGATCTCACTTCTAGAATCCGAACGTCTGTCCCGAAAAATGTATGTGACAATGTCCGTATGCCATTGTTCCATATGTTTCACAAAGAGAATTAGCCTGTTTAATAGTACGGTTATTGAACTAAAGTATCAAACGAAATGCTTACTAAATTTTCAACAAAAATATACCAACACATAAAGTATTTATTTTATTTTATAAAACAACTTCAGAGACTCACTAGTCTCTGAATGATGAATATTCCACTGAATATTCATTGATTTAAACACATATTTCCCATTTTTAAAGTATGTAAATTGTTCATTTTCCATACTGTTTTATTTTCCATAAAAATTTAACCCTATCGTAAAAGTTAAAGTATTACAACGCCTAAATGTTTCAACCTGAACGAATGTATTAAAGTTGGCAAGCCTACTCAAAATCAATTACTACGTGAGAAACGTGCTTGCATTTAAATTATGGCTGTAATAAACCATAATGATAATATCACGTAAACATAACAAATAAATAAATTTTATGGAGCTGCTTTGATTATTTACTAAATTATTCATTGAATACTCAAAGGATTGCTGTCAGATCATATCACATAAACGTGTTAGTTTCACATTACGAAGGAGTCTTGTAATAAATTGGAATATTTTTGTTGCACCTACATGTTAAATAATTAAAATTGGCTTTGGTCTCAACACTTTTCACTGTATTGAACAGCAACGAAGTCGAAAATTAAAGGCAATTATCATGTGAAGAATGTCATTAAAGATCAAATTTTGTTTAACATTTTATTTATTGTTATTTTCATTTGATTATATTTTGTATGATTTCATGACCCTACAAAATAGAGGTATTTTTTAAAATAGTAAGACGCTCAAGTCCCCATTCGTTACATATCGAATATCCTAAGACGACTGAAATGAAGACAGTGAATTCGTGTTTCAAAAATAATGTAACTCGACGTACAGGTCGCTAATCCTCTTACCGAATGTTGTATATCTACAAGTACTGCTAGGATTCCACACAGTTATGTAAGTTCATCTCATCTCCACGCTCAAAAGTGTGCTAACAGCGCTGTCGGCTTTTAAATAATACGAATTTGATATTTTATCGCGGTGCTTTTGAAATGAAACCTAAAAGGATTTTACAGAATAACACTCCTGTTTTTTGTAGACTGAAATCATTTCGTGTAGCAACTAGACAAATCTACAAAACAAAAAACCCGACTTCTTAAAATGAATTCACTTTGATACCCATACTTGTTTGATACTCATATTGCTGTAATTAGAAAAAAATTTTCGCCCCATTCCCCCTTTTTTTCTCCGTTTGCAGGCACTATATTCAAAGAGTGTAGGTAAGGTCTATGTCCCTAGGACAACTGAGTCGATTCTAACGACACCACATAATTATGTCAAGCCGTTTGGACTGTTTAGCGTGCCAAAGAAACACACATACATACATACGCTCGAAAAACATTACCCTCCTTTAGACGCAATCGGGTAAAAAAATATCATTATAAATTATGGTTATTATAAGTGACTTACGTGTCAAGTCCGTCATCATCCCTTAGCGGTTGTTCCAGGCGGGTGGCCGTCACAGTGGCGGCACGAGGCTTCACCTCCGCCGTCACAGCCCAGCGAGAATTCGCTGCCGACACGCTCATCAATCTTAATCCGGATTTCACCTTAATCCTAAAACAGACGTGAAGGTTTATTTGGTTTCATATTCTATCTTATGTGATTATTGTAATAGCATTTAAGATGCTGGCAGCTAAACTTACTGTGGTTAGAAAAATACATAAATTTGGTATATTTCAAAATGAATAAAATTATTGAATGAATGAATTGAATTAATGAGTGAATTGAAGTGTCTTAATAACAAAATGTTAACTGTTTTTTCATAACTTTTTGATTTAACCGACTTCTGTTTTTCATCGTTTGCGCGTAACTTTTACGGAAACTAAAAACTTCTATAAAAATAAGTACTAAAAATCGTTAAACTCTATTGGCTCTTCTCGCTTTTCTATTTTATTAATAACATTGTAGCTGTCAATTTTCCTTGCATTTTGTACATTTATCGCCCGCTTCTCCTGCACGTTATAAAATCCTTGCCTTGGAAGCTTAGCGGTCGGTTATAAATTTCTATTTGAGAGCGTACAACGTTCTCGAGCGAATAGGTGGCCATCCTTTCAAATAATCAATGTTGGATATTACGAGGATTTAAATTTGGGTATAGTGTAATTGAATGCTTATGAGTTATCAGTAATGGACCATCATAAAAACAAATTTGTATATAGCCGAAAAGAAACACCAAAAATTCAATAATATTAATAAAACGATCTTTCTAATCATTGTGCAAAACAAGGTCTATGAAAAACAGTAGGATGCGGAAATTTAAGACTATTTGCAGTGAAAAGGGCGATGTTATGATTTTTGTAAAGCGGAAATATTTCTGAGACTGTCCTGCATAATACAAGAAGGTTGGGCACTTTAGTCACGACTCACCATAACTCACGAGGATATTCAGATACATTAGTGAAGATTTGGAGCAGGTGCTTGAACGTGTGTAAAAGTGTTATACCTATGCTTTGGTACATAGTCTCGCCCTCTTGTGCCTTTTGTAAAATGCTTCTGCGTGGGCAATACATGTTATGGAGAAAAATATCATATTCCTCCTTAAATTACCCCCTACATGCTCTTTCATGTTAATCCTGTCAATTTTGTGAGTCCTTTCCACATAAGTATCAACACTATACATAGTACCTTACTCTTTACAGAAAACTGTATACGCTAAGTAAAAAAGCTCTTGCAACATTTTAGGGTAAACACATATATATTTTTTCAAAACTGTTTACTTTTTTATTTTAGCAAAAAAATAAACGGGCCAAGAAAGTTTTAAATGACCACTCGTGGCGATGACATCCGATGCTCGAGACTCGACAGTAGTTTGAAGCTTGACATAAATGTAGAACAGTGTCTCAACACAGCATTTACAGCCCACTGGTTGTTAAAAGTTACGAAGTAGTTTTCAAGTGATAAGCACTATTTACTAGTATTTCTGCATAAATGTTTTATGAATTGAAAACTTGGAGTGCCGTAACTTGGTGATGACATCCTACAAAATTGAAAGGACGAATAACAAGCCGAATTTAGTATCTATAGGCAAACAGGATCTATCTACCTACGTATGTCTGGTAACAAAGGATGCTGACGACACCAAGAGCTCGCATAGTGACAGCAATTTGCTTAACACGTGCTTCAGCGGTATGACATATCTCGAGACTTAAGTACTCTAGACTGCCATCGCATCACGAACAACGATTACTCCACAGAGGCAACGCATTATACATCACGACTGCTTTTCGGATAACTACGTAAGCTCCGTTTATGATATATTTTAAATGAACTGTCTTTTAAATTTAGTTAAGTAAAACACTTACTTGATGACTACATGTCCAATTGGATGATTACTGTCACGACGAATAACAAAGGGCAGATGTAATCTGGAGTGAGGGTAAAGTGGGGCACGGGGTAGAAGGAGAGCTGTATCACCCGCTCTTGACTCTCTGTATCCTGCCCTCGCTCCTGCCAGTGTCACAGTACCCAGTGGCCAAGCGGGTTGGACAGAAACACGTCCACATGCTCCTTCTCCTGTTTCCCCGCTGCTCGCCTCCGCCGCGCTATAGGCCAATTTCATCGTTCGAGGTGGTCGTTTGCCTTTCCCATCTGCTGGCCACCACACTGCTGGTACAGTCAGCTCCGCTAAACAGGCCCCTTCTTCACCTTCAGGTCCACAAGTTGCTGTCAAAGTCTTGGAGCCAAGACTAGCGTGAAGAGTTATGCAAACACGCCGGGGTCGGTTGGCGGCACGTCGCGTTCCACCTTCGCCACCCGTGTGGAAAAGTACACGTAATACCGGTGCATCACGTGGAAGTTCCCGGAAGACAAGATGTGCGGATACATCGAGTCTGTGCGCGGTGGCGTCTTGTAGTTCAAGTAAGGTCGCATTCCTTCGGGGTGGTTCCAAAGGATCGGGAACTGCATATCGAGCGGGCACTGTTTGTTTAGTGGAAAACGGTCCATAAGTAGCACGGACGGAAGCTGGAGCGGATCCCTGCAGAACCGTGAACCGGTCCAAAGAGAGCAGCGCGCCCGGCAAAGCAGTGCCCATGGGTTCCGGCGGAGGACCGGCACCGTTCCATCGTGCCGTGTGTTTCAGAAAGAATCCACTGTCCTTGTTTTCAAAGTGGACTTCCACGGCGCATATAGCTCCTGTAACAAAAAAATAATAATTTAATCAAAGCAGTAATAAAAAGCGTTCGTCTCTGGAGTGCCGCAACAGAAGTAAAGTGTGAATTTTTTAAATTGTCAGTTGAGGAAAGATAAAGGAACATCGTAACGGAAAACTGGCACGGTTCCAACTGCACACAAACGAAATGTCAATTGGTCTCCTCTTGATGTTTACAAACATTGACAATTTGAATAGTTTTACCAATGTATGCAACGGCTAATTTTAAAGAGCTTAAGAATTATTACGTCGTTAAATATGACACAATAATATCATTCCACGTTTGTTTTTTTCCTAAAAATACTTTTTATTATCAATAAGTCTTAAATAAATGAGGGTTTAAATAAATATAATCCGTCAGGTGCCACATCTTTAAAACTTTTTTGATTCTCTCACGACACCTTAAAAAAATGGAAGATGCGCACGTAGAATTTGAAATCAGTGCTTCCTTCCCTTTGCTATTCATTGTTCATTTTTACAATATATGCTTAAATATTTGTTCATAGTCTTTCAATAACTTTGTTTTCAGTTACACATTAGACTTCATTGAGATATTTTGCATTCGCTAACTTATTTTGCACTTTGATGTAATAATAAATTTGTTGCTAGTTTTACTACGTTATTTATTTTGAATTCCTTTTGGGGTCATCATTAGATCCTTTGTAAGTTTTGCATATCTCTATATTATTCATGTCACAGTGTAGGTAAAAGGATGTAGTTAATTAATAAGCACAGAGTTTACGAAGCAACTAAAACATTTACTTTAAACTTGAAAGCGTACCTAATGAAATACCTACGAAGCGTGTTGTCGCGTAGGTAGTACTGGCATTTTCATGACGGTAGGGAAGTAGTGTAATGAAAAAATTCTGAACGTGATGCAATGTTACTACGTAATTATAAGTTAATAGTTAGAATAGAGATTTTATTGTCTCTCATTTAACCTGATATTATTGATAGTTTTGGACTTGGAAATAATTTAAAAATTTTAGACAGACTTATTAATTTAATTATGTTTAAAGTGTTAATAGTAGTCTAATAAACAAGGTAGTCGAATTTAAAATAATGGAAAATCAAATAATTCAACGGGCTTGTTATATAAAACACACGTGTGACATTTTCATTTTCACGTGGTAGCAGAAAAACATTAAACTGTAGTCAAAGGTTAAATTTCCGGGCAAGGCTCACAGCGTATAGCTTTTTTTGCAAAAAAACGACGTTTCTGGCATCGTATGTTATATATGTATGTAATTCTGGTAATTTTCAGAAAGTGGATAAATAAATAATGCTAAGTAGCGGCACGATGATATCGTAAACTACTACAAGTTTTCATACTTCTTACTTTCATACAAACTGTTGACTTACAGTTGAATTTGTATCCCTTAGTGCTAAATTAAAATGATATATATAGTTATAATAATATGCCATCGACAGCCACATGCTTTACTACCATTAAATACCTAATACTATTTTGCAGTCGCGACAGTGACGTGGGTTGGTGCCGCCCGGGGGCAAAGTAGAATCTGCCGCCCCACTTAATACGTGCTCTCGTACATACTCTGATACGTGCGTTTTTGCATTTGTACGAACAAAATGAAAAAAATGCCAAGACTAAATATCCTGCCGCCCTCAAAACGTGCCGTCCGGAGCAAAGACCCCTTCCTTCTGCAACTGCTTCCTTTTTTCTCACGCTGAGTCGCAGACTACATTTACATTATCATACAAAAAGCATAAACAATATTAACCCACAACATTAAACGATTAATTGATAATGTTAGTATCTCGTTAGTTCAGTCACTAAAATATGCAAATTATGTAGGCGCTACAATTGTGGGCTTACTAATCAATACGGGCGGTGTAATCAAAATTACTCATAATATTATTACAAATTGTAATTAGTAAAAGGGAATAAATTACAAGGGGCAATTATTTTCATAAAATAGCTTTATTCAATTAATATTAAATTAGTTAAATTTAGTTTTATGAATAATGCACATGAAATTGTGATTTTTTTTATTTTGTTTTGCTGTAATGTTCGTGAAAAAACTAAGTAGTGCTAATCTTTGAACAGACTTATTTGATGGAAATAGACCTAATTGTAAATAAATCCCTGACAGTAACGCGAATGGATTAATATGAAGTAAGTATCGTATTAAGTAAGTCGTTTATTCAGCAACATAACTATATTAAGGAGTTTGACGTCAATCAGACTACAAACGCCCGCCATAACAGACGAACAAATATTTGTCTGTTAATGGACTCCAACACGTCATACCACGCCGCTCATTCCCTTCATATATCGCTGAAATGTGTTTGTATTTAGGTTCTACAAATTGTTAAGAGTACTTTTATAAAAAAATGATGTTTTTGTAATTTTGCACAATTTCAAAAACGTTTTCATATCCTCGTCCGTTTTCGGAAATTAACGGAATGTTCCAGAATTTGTTCGCACGAACGTATATTACGGTTTAGAATGTGCAGGTAAACATCATCGTGATATAGCCCTTTCATTTGTAGCGAAGGAGTAACATTACAAACAGCATTCCTGATCGCCCGAATATTCGCAATGTGACTAATTGCTTGGCCAGACATGTGATTACGCGAACATTCGCCGAATTTCGTTTCTGTAGCCACGGATTACAGCTATGTAGGTATAGCAAGACAAGTATATTTGATAAAGGCCGTAGATATCGAATGACGGCCACGCCTGTCCTAGACTATCGAAATACTATCTTTTGGGAATAACTACTAGGGAAGTCCTACCCAATTCTATAGATTACATAAATACAAAGCAGGTAAATCCTATAATACTGCAAGGGAGTCAAAGTATGTATATTTGATCAGTGAAATAAATAAACTTATGAGTCTGTAATTTATAATTGTAATATATTTTTAGCTTACGATGTCTGTATGCTATCGTAGAAACTAAAGTACCGATTTGGACTTGACTCTATTTAGAGTAAATTAAGAGATTTTATTCCCAAAAAGCTTAGGATTCCAGGGTTCAAATTACACAAAACGCAATATTGAATATACACGTAATAAAATGGACATAAATTTACATTTATGGGGATCAAGTTAGAAATTTGTGAAACGAACATAAAATTATCATCGCTAACATTTTTATTGTTCTGAATAATGTGTATAGACGTAATCGTAAAATAATACCGGTTACAACCGAATAAAGGTACCCTAAAATTTGTATAAAACGACAATAAACCAGGAAAAATTGAGGTAAAAGAAAGCCGCGTAAAAAATAACAGCTCACCCTCCACAAGCGGTATAGGGTGGCTACTAAATAAATTGTTTGCCTTTTTTCAATTCCAGACAACGAAGCGCAGTACATACAGCTGACGGTACGTATTTCAAACGTCGAATTTGATTTCATAAGTTTATTCACATAATAATAGGTATCGATTTCTACATGAACGCATTTAGTTTCCAATCGCTTACAAATAAATAATTGCAGACAAATAATGGGTTTTGCTAATAACTAATAGAACGTTTTTGTCTTTAACCCGTATTTAGTGAAATTATTATACGATCGTGAACTGATTAGTGCAAATAGGAATTCAATATAAATAAAAAAAATCAAGAAATATACTTAAAAGTCCGTGGTCGGGGAAGCTTTTGAATATCGTTGTTTTAATTTTTTAACGAGCAATATTGCATATAAAGCTTAGGAATTCCTATGAATTTGTTGCACATGAAATTATAACGACTATCGTGCTATATGTCGATGATAAGATAATAATTCAAATGTTAAAGTATGCGTGCACGACGCAACCGCGTCCGCAAATCGAATCTGGCTCCTTGTATTTCAAGAGATGTCGTTTCTCGGAACTCTCGAGACCACATTCCGTATGACTCATATGACGGGACGCCCGATCATCGAGTGTAATAGCGCTTAACAGATTTCGTGAGATAATATTAACATCGCAATTAAAAATGCAATTAAGTTTTGTGATATGAGCTTTGGCCTTTTACGCCGGGAGTCCAGGATTTATCTAGGGCGCGCATCGCTGATTTTTCAAAGTTATGCAGGTATTAGAAAAATGTATATTTTTTAAACTGTCACTCTCCACTTGGCCACGCCACCAACCGGTGTACTAATCCTACTCATTCTAGGGGAATCTGTGCCCAGCAGTGGGACAGAAACGGGTTAATGATGAAAGTGTTATGTTATAACATAAATAAAATAACGCTTTCTACATTCGTAGCCCCACACTAGGATTTTTTCTTGTGTCGTGGGTGTCACGGCAATGCACAAAGACGAATACAACCACACAGACCCATAACAAAAATCTAAATTCATCATTCTCATCACAGATATCTGATCAGACAGATATGTCTGACCGAGAATCGAATCCGCAACCCACTCCGCGTCAGACCGGTATGGTGACGATTCCACCACGTGAGCCCTCAATCCAATCCTTCACCCGTGTGGTTTAAAGATTAACGACATTGGTGACTTATTCGACTATTGATCTAATAGTTATACGTAGCAGTAGTACCAGCAGTTAAACACTGCCCATACTGAATTCTACCTTTAAGCTTTCATTAGTATAATTCAAGCCAAGCGCACTGGAAATTTGTACATTGCAAATTACTATTTTAAACTTCTGCAGCTTAATAACTCACATGGGAAACGTATTTCGTTATATCTTATCTCTACATTGTGGTCTCGCAGCGAGCAAGGGTGAATCTACCCTATCACATAAATTTACCGGGATTAAGTGCAAAATTTAAACTTACATTCTATAAGCTTTCTAATAAATGTTTAAAATATCAAGGGATTGCATTAATGGATTGTATTTTTATAATACGCAAAAATAAAATTGTTGTTTTAATTCAAGGAAAATTCTCTGTTAATGCTGTTTGTTATGTTAAGAGAATGCTATTTTCTTAGTGAAAATACCTATTGCCACGACATTTGTCGTATTCAATTAGTGTTTGTCTGTCTGTACGCTTGAAAACAGCTAAAGATATATTACTGATCATTAAGGCAATGATGACTCCTCTATACTGTGAAAATACCTTTTTATTACAATTATAAAACTAGTAGTACTTACAACGATTCGTTTTTATTATAGTATATTTATTAATAATATATACTTTATGTCCCTATGTAAGTGAAAAACTTTTTACTTTAAAAATATCCAAGGTTTCTACGTAATATCTTTAAAACCTACATGGGATACAGCGTTGAACGTGAGCGGTACTATTAAAATACTACCAGCTATGTTTTTGCTCTTTTCGCAATATCAAGTATTACGTAATCAAAATAGTTCGCTATTTCCTAAATTCCTTCATATTTTATACATCGAGCAGTTTAAATGTCTTCACAACATCATCGCTTCAAATCTCTCCTTACGTTAACCACTCTAGTATAATTCAATGGAGTGCCCTCATATGAAAAGTTTATACGCAATATTGTAGGTACCTCGAGGCAACTTATCCGAAAGCAAAGCTAGCGAACTAATTGATGAGTGTAAGGAAGACGTGTTTTCTGTTTTTGATATACCATTTATTATCTAAAACAGAAGTAATACATATATTTTCAAAACAATGTTAATAATATTCCTATTGATTAGTTTAAGTTCATTACATTCATTGCTAACAATAATAACTGCAAAATTAAAATTATTAGAATAAATTAAATTATACATACATGAAATTTCTTTTTAACTGAAATAAAATTAAAAATTTAATTATAAAAGTACATAGAATCATAATATGATGCTAATAGAGAAAAGTTTGACGACAAAAAAGATTAATTATATGCAACCAATCATTAATTATATCCAACAATATATTAATTAAATCCAACCTCGTCTATTAGTTTCCAAATCTAGGTTTACTATACATCGTCATCTCAATGTAGAGGATTAAGAAAAATATTTCGTCTTATTTCCCCTATTTCTCCGTTCGCAGGCACCATATTTAAAAATTATATAGTCTATGTCATAATGACAACTAAGACGATTCTAACGACACTTCACATGTTAAAATCCGTCAAGCCGTTTGAGCTGTGGGGCGTGCCAAAGAAATGGGCATTCATACGCTCGAAAACATTACCCACCTTCTGACGCAGTTGGGTAAAAATAAACTAAAACACATCGGCTCGACTACTAGGTTCCCATGCCTAGGTATACTATACATACATCGTTATCAACGTAGCGGATTAAGATAAATTAGTAACAGGGACCGTTTCATGGGCAATTAGCCGACAATGTACTATAGCTAATCGTAGCCCATCCGTTTCTTGTATCGAGCCGCCCCCGCACCTCGCTCATTCTCACATGTACATGTCTTGAATAGTGTTGCCTGGTGTTTCGATTTGCGAGAGACGTCCCGATTTTTAGGGGTCTGAGGCCGCGTCAATAATTTTATTTAAATGCATTATTAATAGAAAAATAAGTTATTTAACTTATGGACGGCGTCTATAACAATAACTGTTTAACTAAGTATGATTTTATTGTAATATTTTGTTATTGCTGCTAGTTAAGCTTCACTAAATTACTAGTTATTTTTAGTTTGGAAACGCAATAAATTATACCTTGATTTAAATTTTTTTGTTTGTCCCGATGTACAACTATAAATACCGATTTGTTTTAACTTCTGTCCCGATTTAAAACAAGTTGGACCTGGCAACACTAGTCTTAAGTGTCGTGGGACCGTAAGACCGTATTTATGTAGTGGATATGCGTTTCCTTTGCATATGCGTAGGCAAAGCTTGTGTACTAGCGTTTGTCATCTGGACAACGGTACCTTTGATGCTGTTTTAAAATGGGCATTTTATAACTTTCGGTGCCAACAACTTTGAGAAATTAGTAACAAGTGGTACGTGTATCGCTTGGCTTTATGAGAAAGGCGAGATTCTGATTTATGTTTTTTTTGTACAAAACTCCATGTCCGATTAATTGCGTGGTATAAAAGTTAAATAGAATATCCTAGAGTAAGTTATAAATTTACTCTTTAGTGACACTATCAAAACCTATTATTCCCTTGTTGGTTAAACAAACAGAAAATACAACTTACCGACATGATTAAATGTAAGCTTACATGAAATTGCTGTAGGTATATATCGGCCTATGCTAATGTGTCGATTAGGTAATGGATAAGGGTTTCCAGTGTCGAGACGATGAAGGAGATAACGCGGTGACGTGACTAGCGACAAGGGCGCACCCCTACCGCTAACAATAACTTCGTGCCATCTAATTGCAACGACTGAAAGGCCTCTTGATCTTTGTACGAGACATGTCCCCTTCTGCGGATAAGGGGTTACAACAAAGTTGCGGTTACCCTAAAGGTAAGACTCTATACTCAATGGTCTCAACTCTATACAGCTATAAATTTTACAATTGTATTGTTTGTATCTTAGGCGTTAAATACCAGATCCTGAACCATATAAATTTGGAAATAATATAAGAGAAAAATCTATGCAATAAGTACTTGTTAAACAAGTTTCAATCTGCCTATAGCTTTTACGCTACTACCCAGTAAGGCTTTTAAAGAACAGTGCGGTTCTGTTCAAGTTTTTTGACCCATTTTTCTCTGTTCTTGTAATCAAAGCAAGTACGTTACGCTCTTGTTTGATGAGTTATTAATTACTAAATGGGTTCTATTTATTTTACAATGATGTTGATAACACTTCTTAGTAATTCGTCATATCTGCCTTAGTAATTCATCATAATTCCTTTTTTGCGCTTTCAGACTAAAAATATAAATAGACACTTAAGTCATCCCAAACACGAGTCCATCCTTCTATTAGCGTTTCGGGGTTCCTTGTTGGAACCCTAATTAGGGTTTTCTCCAAGGGTCACCGCCCCTGGTATGCATGTTAACCGCAGTAGGTGTTGGTGATGCATGGGTATTTACTGCTGCCCATATTTTGGATGTCTGTTAGTGACTTCCACATCCACGAAAAAAGAGTAAGTAGTACTATACAATACCCATACTACATGAAAAAAATAATACCTTTTTTTTGTTATCGAGGGGGCAAAGCTTTAAAAGGTATTCGTAGCCGTGGGAGGGACGGGATATGTAGGATTTTTATTGAACTAAAACCTCTCGGGTGGCTGTCTTCAACGCTGCAAAGCGGGTTCTGGGATCTTCAAAGGACCGCAACCGGAGTCCTCTGAGCGCGTTGCCCCATCGGGTTTCACCCGGACGAGCATTTTGCTTGCCACTTCACCTGGTGCCAGACGGTACGCGACCACTCATACCGCCGTCCTACCCGGGGTGGTTGGATGGACAGTTCGAGCTCCCACTCTGGCCGCCCGAAACCCAAAAGCCTCGTTTTAGTCGCCTCTTACAGGCAGGGGATATCGAAGCCCTATTCTAAACCCGGTATTACAGGAACACGGTAAAATAATGCCTAATAAGCAATAATTTATTATACCTACTGATAGATCTGTGAACTTCAATATAATTATGAGCAAGAGACCTGCATGCAGGTAAGTGTTTGGCGCGCTAATTGGCTTTTACAAGCGAGCCATGTATTGAGTACTTACGTTCGTAGACCTTCATTTATATTGAATTTATTAATTAGCTGCCAATATAAAGTAGAGGTGATAGCTCGGTGGTCGAAACTTTACCATAAACATTTTCATTGATAAAGACTCGATTAAAGCTACTTCATAAAAAAATATAAATTTAGTTATGAAACAAAAGAGAAAAAGGGACGTAATTGTGTTGTCTTTATCGCGGTAATGATATCTCACCGTAACTTTATCTACTTATTATAACAAGTAGTCCCGCCACAATGGTCGAATTCGATCATCATTAAAACCAAATAAAAATTATACTTAAACATACAAATAACAAATGAACTTTTATATGTATTTTTCGAATGTGCGTTAGGAAAACATTTAGGAGACTGAATTTGCTAAGCTACATTTAAAAGAAATAACGCATTTTTGACAATAGATATCTGACATACCTAGTTAACAATGAATGTTTTATTTTGTTTAATTATATTTGTAACAGTTACTATACATAAATATTATCCCTTCTCGGTGCTTCACTTCATCATCTTTCTTGTATGCCTAATCCCATACTCCTTTATCCGTGCAGTATTCGAAAAGTAGTTCCGCAAATTTTCGCTTCACGTAATATATAAAATAATGAAAAGATTACACGATGTATGTTAGCTTTACTTGTAACAAAAAACAAACAATGTAATCAAATCTTAGCAGTAAATTTTAACTTACTCCTAAGCTTTGTAAGTATATGTAGTTCAAACAATAATTTGGTATCTTCGAGCTGATCTGATGATGAAGTCAGAAGGAGGATGGTCAAACCCTTCAGTGATTGTTAATAAGCTCCTCAAGATTACTTTATCATATATTTATTAAATTCGTCTAATTCTGTGCTATATAATAGTTAACGTAGCTAAATGTCCCTTGATCTTTACTCTCGCAACCCTTATTTGTCAGGATAAGGGTCTGCGACTTACCAAGTTGCTGAGAGTACGGTGGGGCTGTCATAATGACGTTTATGGGACAGTCAAAGTTAAACAAACAAAATATGTAAACATGGTAGGTAATAATTAATTATGTGCGCCTATCATATCTCTAACTATAATGATAATTATTCTAGTTC
>DWNY01000489.1:0-16109 GCA_018250635.1 Telegonus apastus | reverse complement strand
CTACGATTACAGATAAATTTAACATTGATTTCAATAACGAACAGAACACTCAGTGAACTTATCTGTTGTTTGTTGTCAGGTTCTACGATGAATGCAAACGGAGGTATAACATCAAGTTATGGAAGACGTTCACAGACTGTTTCAACTGCTTACCAGTGGCGGCGATAGGTGAGTCCATTTTTAAAGACTTTTTTTTTACTGATATTTTCTCTTTTGTACAGTTAAACGCCACAGTTTTTAGCACATTACAATTGTATTTCTCATGCCATACTTTTTACATGTAACAACTACAATAACGACATGTACATCGATATTCTCTCGCCATGGTTACTTTCCTTCTCGATGATTTTTTGGCTCTGGTTTCCGTCTCAATATGTCTCTCTCTTTCTCTCTCTCTCCATCTCATATCAATTGGCATGACGTCACACTGATTGAAGGCAGAACGTTCAGAGGAAAGCTTCCGATCTGGCTGACTGAGAAGCGTTACAATATGTTTTTATGGCCTTACCAATGGCCAAGTTCATTTATAACGGATTCTATCTGTAGTTAATCACAGGTGTAGCTTACTCCCGACGATTAATATGTTCGCTTCATATGAAAGCAAGCTGGTACCCTAGACCACGGCGACGATACTTTGACTACAAGTGAACACGGCCGATTATAGTCATCTTTAATATACTTCAAAAGGTCCAGTCCTTCGTTAGATCGGCCATAAATGTGTGCTAACTAACAATTGAAGGGTTAATTAGCTAACTGTCTGATTTGAAGGATACGCCCTTCAAATCAGACTCCAGCAGCGCTTAACACTGCTGTCAGAGGCCGGTAATTAGGAATGAACATATTTTCAACAAGCGGTAACATTTCCTCTTAAGTATGAGAAATCTGTTACTTGAATTTAGAACTTTTGAAGTGTGTTTTTAACTTGAACTTTGATTTAAATAAGACAATTTTAACTTTTTAATAATTATGCAAATGAAGGCGAATGTTTCAATAACAATGTTTCAACGATTTTGAAAATCGGAAACTCGTAAACCGGGTCGCCCGTTCAACTTAAATGGCGCCGATAAACTTTTGGAATAAGGTTAAAGCGAGCTTCGTAGAATTGTATTCGATTCATAACCCGGTTTTATTACGAACCGTATACAACCTTAGGCATTCGAGGGTCATAGCAGTGTCTTAGATTTCAACAAATAATAAGTACTAATTACAAGTAAAACATCATACAGCTATTTCGGCAGTGTTTAACACTGATTTTACATAGAAATTAATGATCACTTGATTTAACGGTGAAGGGAAACGTCGTGGGGAAATCTGGACACCTGAGAGTAATAAAAAAAAAAGGTTTTCGATGGTGTGTAAAGTCTACCACTTCTTACTTGGCCAGCGCGGTAGATTGTGGTTTAAGCCCCTCTCTGAGAGGAGACCTGTTCCCTGCAATGAGACAATTGGGTGACGCGAAATACTTGCGTTCTGGTATGAAGGAAGTGGCTAAAGAGCAGCCTGTCTAAGGATCTCGGTCCTACTTGAGGTTTATTACAGATGTCTGTGAACTGTGGTCACTGGCTACTTACAATCGGGCGGATGGCAAGCTCGGCAGCCACAATTTCATAAAAAATGCAAAATAGAAAATTGCTAAACGCGGAAAAACCCTCTATCAATAGCGTGTAGATACAAGATAAGATATATTAAGATCTACGATATTCATATATTTGTATTTATATCATTTGAAATAAGGCGAATATCTTAGTCTTTAAAAATGGTAGTACTCTTTGTGGTTCGACTTCGGCGGCACCTCCGCTACACCTATTTCTGCTTAACAACAGTGTTTTAAGGCAGAAATAGGTGCGCTGCTGTGTTCAACTTAGTCCTCAGGGGTGGCAACGCATCTGTGGCCGACCTCAGGTAGGACTGTGATCTCACCTGGGGTTGATTACAGATGTCCATGGGCGGGAGTGGCCACTTACCATCAGGTGGCCTGCATGCTCGTTATGTCGTTAGCCACTTCATTCTTACAAAAAATGTATAGTAGGTACTAGTGTAGATATACTTGAAACTCGCACTTGACCTTAAAACATCTTATTCTTGCGCAAGATTTAAAAGATATTGTTCATTCAACCTTTAAAAGATAAAGATTTTGTTATAGTACCTGAAAGGATGTCTGGATCTACATGAATGAGATACATTCTTTCACGTTTTGTGTGTGTTACATGTAACAAAATATTATTTGTCTCTCAATCAATAGTCATTGTGTAACTTTAAATTTTAAAATACCAAAAATTTTAAAATGTTTTTCGATCTAATCTTAGAACAATGTTCAGTAATAACAACTACGATTATAACAGGTACTCCAAAACTAGTCGGGATGTCCACAGTTGAGTTGTGTAATTTGCTAACATACTCGCGACTTTGATAACATCCTTAAATTTCGCGCAAATTTTAAGGAGAGGAGAATGAATGAACTTTCATTTGCCTATTACGATTGCGTTGTTAAAAAAATAATTTCTTATTTCTCAAGCAACTCTGTATTTTGACATGTTTTTTGCAGACATTTCTATCAATTTTATCAACTCTCAAAAGGCCGACCATACCAGGCTATGAGGGAGATCTCTCAAGCGTACAGGCAACAATTGCGTTGTTAAATGACATAAGTTTTGAAGGTGTTAGAACTCTTGGTGGTTCGACTCCGACGACACCACCGCCACACCTGTTTCTGTCTAACGACAGCGAATGTTAGGCGCTGTTGTGTTCTGGTTTCACCGGTGCGCTAACAAAGACATAGTTTAGTTATCCGAGGCGTTCCAATTTAATTCTCAGGGGTAGTAACTTATCTGTGACTGACCTCAAGTAGAACTCCTAATATTATCTCCGGTGGGTCACAGATGTCCAGGAGCGGCAGTGGCCACTTATCAGATGGTCGGCATGCTCGTTTACACACATCATTGTAAAAAAAAAACAATATTTTGACACTGTTTCCACGCACATTTCTTTATCGGTTGATAATGTTGATATATCGTCCGCTTTTCGCCAACTCACCGCCATTCTATTAATCCTCGCCCGGGATGAGCTGTCCATGAAAGGGGTAAATTGGTACACTATTCCACTTTGTTACTGTCGGCTCCATTGGCCGCGATTGATTAGGCACCAATTGGAGCGTTCACTTCTAGCTGTAATCTAATTTAGTGCAGGCCCTGTAGGAGGCTGTAGGCAGATAAAACGAATGTCTAGCCGTCTTTGTTCATCGCTTCGTTTGGCACTAATTTGAGGGATGTCAATAGGTTCATAATTATGAGGCTATCTTAGGGACCTTCGTACATTTGCAACACCAGAGGACTCATCGATGCATCGCTGGCTTTGAAGGAGAGGTCTTCCAGCTTATTTATTGATCAGCCTATTATAAAATGGTTATTTTTAAATGAAGTATTTTTTAGTGTGTTGTGGGTTCAGCTAGTTAATTCTTAGATATATTTTGCTGAGGTAGGTGACGCTGTTCCTGAAATTCTTTTTTTTTGTTTTTAATTTTCCATCTAGATTTGACAATTTCCCACGTATAAAGTTTTTGTTTCTGAACTATATCTTCAAAATTCATGATAAATCTAAAAACTCCGCAATTTCCAATAAAATAGGACCTTTAGCACAGTCAAAAATTCTGAAATGAAGAGACGTCTAAATGTCAAGTGGAGACTAATACGGCGATATTAACGACTTGGTTTAAATTAATGCGCACTTAATGCTTCTTTACAGCCTCTGTACCCATACTCAGATTTCGTATTTCCTACGTTTCGGTCGTTAATTACTCATTGTGGGCTGTCGTTTTAATTTATGCTCATATAAGCGCTTGTGTCGGCATTGTGGTCTCGCTAACCACATTAGGCGAGCGGCGGCGAGGGTTAATCTCGTTTGTCATTTGTAATTAGCTGTCTTGTGCGTGCCTAGAAAGAAATAACGATGCTAATCATGTGTTTTCTGTCCTGGAAAGACATTTATCTTTGAATCGAAGAAAAAATTGCTGTAAACAAGCATTTTCTGCTGTTTCACCACCACCATACCTTTCTCTGCCTATTGATACCAGTGCCACGCGCTGATGTGTTCTGTTTGAAGGTTATAGGTGGTAATGGTGTGGTAAGAGAGACATAATTAACAGAGGCGTTCCATATTAGTCCTCATGGGAAAGTACGGATCTGTTGCCAAGCTCTAAGACTAATCACACCGAAAGTTGTTTACAATTTCCCATGGCTGAAAATGGTTACTTACAATCCGGTGGTCGTTTGTTAGTACTATTTTATGAAAGGAATATGCTCCGGTAGTCTCAGTTGGACTTCGGAGTATAATATACGCAGGATGTTTAAAAACAAAGATTTATTTCGTGATCCCGGAGGATTCATTTCGGACAAAATTTTCCAGTCTCGTACGGATTAAAAAAAGTAATTATCACATGTTTCGTAACATCGTGCGGTCGTAACCTACATACCTGAGAGCTCCACAAAAGGTTCTCAAAGGTTTGCGAGGTATATCAAACCGCACTTGGCCTACTAAAACTTCTTTGATTAAGCTTGCATTCTCATAATTATTTTGGAGTTTTTAGATTCACGCTACCCATTTTGAACATGCATAGAATCTTGCTTAAGCTGCATTTTTTAGTTTTACATTTGTCGTATATTGTAAAGAAATACAATGGAGTGATATTCGCAGTCAACTTAGTGTTGGAGAATCGTTAAAATTCATGCCAGGATGGTGAGCGTTGTTGTTATCATAATATGACGAAAGCGGGTTAAAACACTCAACGATAAGTACACAACAACATGCTAATATCGAAGAGTTCGTTAGTTAAAGCTTAGTATAATAATGTGATTTTTCCTTTAATTTGCCATTTGAACTTCCAGAGTTGATCTTTATAAGTAACTCTTTTACAAGAAACGGTTCAACTTAACCATTCAATACAATGGTGCAATAATGTTTGTTATTGCAACATTCAATACCGTGTTTTTTTTTTTTTTTTCAAAATGGCCTCGTTCGATTCTTGGCTTGGAAAAAAGTTATTTTTTATAACATATAAAATCTAATTAGGCAGTTTTATTCATAATCGTAAGTCCCTTCAGAATTTTTTGCTAATCCGTATAGTTTAGGATTTCCCCATCATCACACTTGAAAAAATCATTTGAAATATATTCAAATACGCCGTATGTTGGAATAATTCGTATAGGCCCGTTCATATATACACCGTGCGCTGCCAAATACCAACTAGTGCTGTATTGGATTTACAATGCGGTGTACACCGGATATACTAGTTACATTTTATAACGACACTTGATTAAGTCAATTTAGATCTTATGATCTTGGTAATAAAGACCATGAAGCGGCGCCATGAAGTTGGTTGATAAACAGGTGCGATGTAAAGGTGTGGATGCATCTGACTTGGAGCTTAAAATATCACAAACTATTCGTACATTTTCAAAAAACTATTCACTTTTCACTACTCAGACATTGGTACCATATACTTTTCATGTAAATTCCGAAATGGATTAAAATCATTGTTGAAAATTTTATCCAAAATATTGTCTCCAGTTTTATGGAATCCTAATCCCAATCCTAGGACCTTAATGATGACTTATAATAATTATAATCCATTAACGACCTCATATCTTTAATACGCCGTTTCTAAATTAATATGGAATAATAATAATTATTATTATTTTGTATACGTTATTTGAGAATTCCTAATTAACTGCTGTTCAAGTAAAAAGATAATTGATTGTTGATAGTATGATACATCAATATTGATAATAGCTTAATGACGTTCAATAATAACTTGATTAGAGCATCAACTTTTTTGATTTTATGTTCCTTTTTCGTACTTTCTCCAAAGAATAAGCTTACTCAACTCAAAACTCAAAATAACTGTAACCTTCAGCAAACAACCTATTTCGAAATAGCATTTAAAGCATTCCAATTCTACACCACCCCTTAGACAGGTGGAACGTTACTTCGCCCCACGGAACATCTGTCGTGTTTATTTCCGTCCGTGCAGACTCCCAGTTCAATTCTACTGTCTGTTATGGATTATCTTGTTTCTATATTCATTAGTGGTCTTGTTTTAAGTGCACTGTAACGTTTTCCTTGTTGTACGTTAGTGACTGATTTTCCTGGAACTCGAGTAAAGTTCTTGGAGCGATCGTCATGTTCGTCATTGTGCATTAGTGAACTAGTGATATTGCTTCACATGATACGATATTCACACGGTGAGATTTCTTTAAAATCGGTGGCGAATCCAGTATTGTCGGTTAAAAAGGGTAGTCTTTTCAGTCGATTTGAAGCCCTCCATAAGAATATGTTAACAAAAAGAAATACAAGTATCAGAAATAAAACTAAGTCGAAATTCGATGGAAAAAGTTCCTCCAATTACTCAAATTATGCTGCCGCCTAAAGTCATGATTGGACTTACTTTGCTACGTAATTGGGTGGGGGGAGAGGTCTTGATATACGGAGTGCCCCTCCTCTATGCAGATAATAATAATCACAGTTTTTATTTTATATTCTTTTCTTCGACCCGACATTCTAGCGAAAACTCACCCTTCCCTGTACTAAATAAAGTTATGACAACACAAGTGCTCTACCCAGTAGATGTATATAATAAACACGAAGTTGAAATACTAGTACATTCATTGGTACATTATACATTAGCTAAACATCCCACGCTTTCCACTCACACGACTCCAACGCACAGTCGATATTAATTATTAACGAGGTACATAAAGGTTCCGTTCCCGAGGGAATCCGTTCGACTACTTTTCGAGTTTACGTACAAGACATTTGCAGGCTGTATTACTGCACAAATTCGTCAACGCGCATAACTTTCAAATTAACAGCTGATCATTATTTCCCGTACTTTTGAGCTGTTTACCTAATTTACGTTTATTACTCCGTATGTACCGCATAATTCAAAGTAGGCTTACGTACGTATTCCAACTGGCTTAGTTCTAACGCATGGTTGGTTTCTATGACTACAAACACTGCAGTGTTACTAATATCGTTCTAGGTCCGGAGGGCGTTGACCTGTTTTCATGTAGACCCAATGTTTGCTTTTTATAAGCCTTTATGAATATTTCGTTCGAATTTTTGTAAGGCCTGAGCGTTTATTCTAAAAATGCAAGTAAGATTTTTGAGTAACGAATATCTGCATCAGTTGAGTTTAATACTATAAGTTTCTTCATTTCAACGTTTATTCTATTTGTGACGTAAGGATTTACTTTAAGTCCCATAAACACTACTAGTTAATCAACCCAAATCCAACGATAAACTTTATTAGTATCGTAGGATTATTTGGGAAATAGTTGTATTATCTAATATCCGAAGTTATTGAGCTATTCACAAACTTCCGAAATTTCTGAGCCGTTTAGGTAAAGATTTACGTAGTGTAGGTAATTAATAGTAAATGATAAGGAATCTTATATAAATAAAATACTTTATTATACAAGTGTATCTATTCCATATATAATGTTGTATAAACATAAAAGACAAAAAGAAATCAAAGTGTTCTTTGCAGACAAAATTTTAACCGAGCTTTTTATGTACGTCGAAGGGAAAATATCCACAAAAGCCCTCGAGAGGAAGGCCCTATAGATGAAATTCGACGGGAATAGGTTCTGTGTGCCCTTTCGCTTCCACTTTTACCTTTGAGTCGACGCTCGTTGGCCCGACCGTTGTAATCGTAGCCTCAAAAGAACTCTTTTGAATTCGATGCTTACCAACCGAATGGTATCGTCGAAAAAAGATCTATATTTGTTTTGGATATGCTGTAAACTTATTGTACATTTTAAAATCAATCCATGCTATGGTGTCAGACCCAATATAGAACTTGACGCCTCTGGAAATAAGAATGGGTACAGAAGTTTTTGGCTATTTATTGCCAAGAAGGTTTATATTAGATCAAGATAAAATCCCTTCGTCTATCGTATACGAAAATTTTGCACGTACGTACGTGCTGGTCGTAATTTGAACCGATGCCGTCCATCAAAACATCAATACCGTCAATAAAATTAAACCACAAATTGAAATGGCGTATCGAAGTTTGTAGCGAAGGTACTGAACTAGTTATTATTTAGTATCATTGAAAGTTTTGCTAGTGTTTCTTCCTATAATTTCATTTTATTATGAACCGAAAAGAAAAATCAAGATTAATTGAAATGACAGCAGATAATTAATAAATCGTTTATAAGTAATTTCATTTTATCAGTTAATGATTAGGTACATGACAATTGATTTAATATTATCACAATAAATTGGAAAAACGTCCTTCATAAATATTGAGTCAATATTTTATCAATTTCTTTTACAACGGTAACAATGCAAGAAGTGTTATTTAATCCATTGCAAATATATCCCTGTCACATAAATTTAGTCATCATTATTATAATGGTAGTAATGTTCTCCGAACACGATTGCATTGTAATTTATCCAAGCGCTTTCATTTTGCTTCATCTGCCTAGCATTGCTACTATTATCACCGCCTCCTACAGTCCTGAACAACCTCAGGTGATATGTAATCTATGTTATTAGTTGGACTTGTATATTAAGGTCCTGTGAACATTTTTCGACAAAGGTATTTGTTTTTTTTCCTCACACAAAATAAACTTCCCAATGTCCAAATAGAAACGTAATGAGAACGCTTTAGTGATTTATCGTCTTGACCTTCCTCTGAACTATTTATAAGAATCTTGTATTTATTTTCTCTTGACATCTATTTATTTCGCATGTCCTTCAAAGACACTACGAAGATGTTCTGATTCTAATCCGTAAACACTCGTGGATATTTTCTTTCAAGGCCCTACAAATTTGACCTTCGGCAAGATCGATCATTTCACACGCAATCAGGTGTAACCTTTAAATGGCGTTAATTTGTCCTTGAAATGGTTAAGTGGCCAAGTCACGAATTTATGCTGTTCCTAGCCAATAGCATTTTAATTCTATTTACTTTTTTATTGTTGTACGCTAGCCAATGTTAGTAAACTTCATTAGATTTCCAAATTGTATGTAAATTTCTAAATACGTTTTTCTGAAACATTAACAGACGAATAGCGTATATTGTGTATTAGAAGTTGATTGGTGGATATGGCAGTTCAAAACAAACGTTGTCCTTGAAATCTATTCTTAATTAAAACTTAGATAAACTTAGAAATTACACAATTAAAACTCTTACTGTTATTTTAAATGAAAAATAAACGGGGCAATTAAGTACTAAAAGTAGAACAACCCACTTATTCTCTTTGAAACAAAATTATTAAATAATTCAGAGAAATATTCCATTACCTTTTGTGAATTTGTGCCAAAGGTCCTCGTTCGACGCTAGAGACCCTTTGCGAAAATGGAATGAATATTCCCTGCTCCAGTTGGCACTGATTTCTACAACACATATAATCAAGGACGGAAACCCGTTGAATAATTTTTTCATGAGCATTTAACTTTCCTTTGCGATAAGGGCCACGTCAGCTTTGTAACGATTACTGTTTTTAACGGAGAATATATTTCTTTTCCATAAATATAGGCCCATCTACATAGGTACTCTAGTAGAGTGAGTACCATTTAAATTCAGATTAGTTAGTACGTGTAAATTCGTCCAATTGATCTCAATAAGCTTAGCCATTCCCTGAGGTAAAATCAAGACATAATAAATTTCTAATAAGCACATGTCTTGGCAACACTTTTGGCTGGATTTTGAACATGCACGATACTAGATATGTTGATTTCACTAGAATATCACCGCTTGATACAGTATGTGGTAATATTATATCGTTTGTAAATTTAAAAATCCGGAAATACGGAAGTATTAAAGATGCGCATACTAAAGAAGATGATATCAGACAAATGTGAAATAAATTCTTATTCACAGATGAAAGAAACTCAGAGAATGGATAACGTCCAAGGATGTTAAAGTGATTTATTAAAAGAAACGACAGACAGAATTCGTTTAAAACCGAGAACAAGAGACAATATGATTTTTAAAGAACACAAATGAATCGATTAGAGGTATTCGTCGGATTGAGATGGATTGGATTGATCGATCGAGCTTGGATGATTCAACGATTTGGAGTTGTTTAGTTGTTAAGGTTAATATACCTAAGATTCGCTAAGTGAATAACAATCTATTGTAATACAATATTATCTCATGAGGAAGCAAATAAAGCATCAAGTAAACAACTTAGCCTCGAATTGTTTACAATTTTCATAGATGTAGTTCCTGATTTACTTATGACATGTAATATAGTTTATACTGTAAGAGCTTCTTACTAAACATACAACGTACAAAACATTAACACAAATTAAGTTTTTGTGATCATAAACCATCTAAAATTTAATAAACCCGCAATATTTCTTAAATATTCATGTATCAGATTCATTGGCGTCTTAATTTCGAATCGTTGCGGCTAAATAATATAAGTTTTGAATAATAAAACAACATTGTTTGAGTATAACAGTATATAAAGTGGTTTGAATATATTTCGTTTGCTCCCAATGACTTCCTCTTCGTTAAGTGAATCTAGCATTTAATAGCAATTAGCATTTATCAGACGTGTAATTAACTCACCACGCACATTACAATCAAACATCTACTGCTTTGTTCTCCATTAACAGGTGTACGGAAATTTTATCACCTGCCAAATATGTTTAAGTGCAAATTCGTCGATTTCGTTCATTTGGCCTTCAGAAACAGTCAAGCTTTTCTGAATCTATGATGCAAGCATAAGAATATTGTTTAATCTTTCGCAACTTGCAGCTTGATTGACTTCAGTCATGTTATTCACTCGTCAATTATCGTCGCTTCACATTGAACAAACATTCATACACGCCCGAACACACCTCTGCGTTAGTGCGTCTCGAACGGTAATGTAAACTGTTTAAGATAATGGACACTAACATAGTGGCGACCGTGACCGCTTTCAGTACGAGGATTCCTGACGTCCGCTTATAGCCCCAGTTTAGCGATAGCGGGCGTGTAAATGATTCAGTGAGGACACGTAAACGTATTAAGTATACCATCGTTTACGTATCGGCTCAAGGTCTGGTGCTACGAATAGAACCGACTTCTACATGTTTGTCGTATTGTTGATATTTAACTTAAGTACGTGTAGGTTTTAATTTGGCAGTATTAATATCAAATTTTGCTCGCCTTCTTGTTGAATCTATTTTTGTTTTCAATTTTATGTTTACAAGATATTATTAAAATATACTATCTTCAAGCCTTCATACCTTTCTATGAATAATATTATAATTACTCGTTCATGTTAATTAGATTGTACGTTTTCATTCGCAATGCGTCATATATCCTATAAACTCTTAATACATTTACAACACCTAGCGACCATCCAAGTCCTCGGTAGTTCGATATGTTCGATATGGAGTTGGTTAAAAAAGTTCATGCGTGCCATTGACAACTTAAACGGAAACCAACCGTATGCGCTTTTGCTAATTCAAGCTAAAAAAAAAGAAACATTGCAATAAATTAAACTTTACAATACAACAGTCAATAGTGGCCACAATTCAAATGAACTCAGGCAAAGTTAGACAAATCTTGAGAATTTTGTTTTTCATATCGATAGGAATGGACATGTCGGTTTAGGAATAGCGATCGCGATGTGCAATATCGGCGGATCAGTTCAAGGTCCGCGAAGGTTGTCGACAGAATGTGTCTATTTCCGTAGCGCACGTGTCTCACGCTTCGCCTGCCTACGCCCGAGTCAGCGAGACCTAGCGCGAAATCGACGACTGTCAAGGCGCAAGGACGCCACGGATCTGATAACGAAAGTGATTGACTTGACATGTTATGACGTTCGTATCGTAAAACATTTGATTGACGACTAATCTCAAGGACCTGTCCCGGCCGCAATTTACTAGTGGGTCAGGAATTAAATTGTGCAAGATTTGTAGTTTGTCAAGATGCTGCAATATTTTTTGTTTGGTTGTATCCTAAGTTATACAGCTGTATCAAGGTCTTCCTCCTCTTCCTCTTTTTAGAATTGTAAGAGTTATGTGTTCTTCTTTATTCAGAGGCAAGAAATTCGATAAGAAAACACTGAACTTTATTTACATCCATTTAACAGATCAATACAATTTATTCAAATGAATCGTATATCCAAATTTTGTAGATTCAGTTGTTATCGTTGTTATTGTTCTCTCTGATATAAATTGTTCTAGAGTACGTGAAAGGTATTTGTATGGTATATAGTACTTGAATGTATATGTAACCTTGTGTATGGTTTCATTCATGTAATCTTCATGTAACGCTACTTCACACATTACATACAGCATTCCGATCGCTCCGATGTAGTAATCTTCACTCTCCGATGTATAAACAATTTTAAATATAAATTTTATACGTTCCATGGTAAATTCCATTAAACTCAAGTTTTTCTTTAGAAAAAAACACTAAAGTTTACCGCTGATACTTCATAGCACACCATGAGTAATGGAGTTTCTTTCGCCGCTTTTTTATCATAACAAACTGCCCGTATTTTGTGAAATGGCGGAGTTTATTAACGATCAAATAATTTCTTTTAGTATTTTTGTACTTGTCACATGCCTATTGCTATTATTTTTTTCGAAGGTTTCCACTATTTCTATTATAGTAACGGGCAGTGTTGTCGACACGGAACCAATTAATCTTGACATGGAAAAAGATTACTTTGAGAGTTCATCGTCGAGAAACGCTAACTGAAGTATGTGAAAAATGATTATGTTTGTGAAAAATATTTAAACATTATATTTTCCGATCCATCAGTGGATCCGAAGTTCAACGAACTTGTACGGGGATGAAATTCGAATTCTTTGCAGTATCATGAATTCAGCCAAAAGCTTTTAGTAGCTGTGTTATGCGGGCTTTTTGCTCGTTTAATTTGAATGGGTGCTTCGCTGAATCATTCGTCTTTGTTTCGGCATATTTTAGCTTGGACAAGCGTGCCATTAAATATGAGCCAAGTTATAACAGTATTTAAGAGTGTGGATTTCTGTAAGGTCTATTAGGCTTTGGTACCAGAACCATTCTTACAAAACGTACTTTTTGGCTCTTATAAGAGCTTGAGAAATATTAGTTCAATAATATTCGTGGGTGTTTTATCATTCATTAGATAAGTTATTTGAGGTCGACTCCTATACTATACGTCTCCTCTAAGGGGGCTTATAGTAATAATTACTGCGCCTGACATGTACCACGTCTACGGTTACGTATTAAATGTTGATGATGCACAGGAAGCTGCTACTGTCCCTCTCCTGGATTTTGACTCCTAGTCGCCTCCTACCAATTTCACGAAATGAATATGGTGCTATTTGATGCCATCGGCACAGTAATTGCAGACAAATAATACTAAATGTCGTTCTATTCTATTTGGCGATGCTTACACGTGACTGATCTGATGATGATGACAGGTCTCAGCAGTTGTAAGTGAATTGCATCTGGGTTTTCTATGGGTATCCCCATTACTAAGTTATTAAATCCAAGAGGATTTTGCTGTTACCTTGTTCATTGACTTCGCTTAAAGACACATAGTCAAGTTACAATGGTGAAACCGCTTTTAGGGGAGGTAATGTTTCAATAGGTTTGCAAGAGGGTCTCACGGAGGAGTAGTCTGATAAAAACACTTTCGCTATTCAATTCCATCCGTACACACGGGCATAAACAATAACATTTCCATCACGGTATCAGTTGAATCATCAACTACTCCCCGTGACACCTTGGCCGATGTCCAAGTGTTACGTAAGGTTACGGACGGTCCGAGTGACACCGTGACACTTGTACGCTACGTGAATTTATACTGTCGCCAATAAACTACACGTTTGCTTAGTTAAAATCAAACTTTTATTTTAAAATAAACTAAATTTGCATTGTGTAGAGTACTTAATGATATTTGATCATTCCACTCCAGAGGCACCAACGCCACACATAATACCCAAGATAAAAGCGCTGCTGTGTTCTGATTTGGGTGTGGTACCGGAGATAATTTTGACACGCTCCATCTTGTCGACGACTTCAAATAGGATTTAAAACTTACCTGAGGGTTTTTTTTTACATTAGATGTTAGATGGACAGCATGCGCGCTTGCAAATTAAATTTGATAATATTTTCTATTGTTTTAGAGGGTTTTCCTCTTCCTACATAATGTGTCTCTGCTTAACACCAAAGAACACTTACGTTAGGTACTGTTATACTCAATGAAGAAACTTTATTACTTGGGCGTTAATTATACTAATTAACAATTATTTCAAAATTGTCGCGACAGACTAGTCGTAATATAAATTAAGTCTGTTAAGACGGGACTTGTCTAACTTCAATTACGTAAGGCTTGTTTGGCAATGAAAGCTTTTGTTCCAATTTTCCTTGAAATTGTTCACAATATTTGTTTTGTTTTTTCTCCCAAATTTATTAGAACGTAGTAAAATCTTATTAAATATGACACAAAGAGTGCACAATAGAACGTGAACTGGGTGAGAATTTGGTTAATTAAGGTAATACATACTCATATGAAGAAAAACTCTAGTTTGGAGTTAGTGGAACATACTGCAGTACGAGTGAGTAATCAGTTGGATGGAGTTGAAATTGATGGAGTTGCTTAACTTTGAAGCTTACGTGCTTCGGAAGTATGAACGTTAATCCCTATGCCTCAGTTGGTATCGCTAGGTAATGTTAGCTGAATTGAAGATCCAGCATTGGAGCAGCAAACGAGCATGTCAGTGCATTTGATAAGTGGTCATTACCGTCAATAGATATCTTCAATTAACACAATAGAACAAAGATTCTACCTATAAACGATCACAGTTGCGTTTGCCACTTCTAAAGACGATCGTCATATATGTTTTTCAACCGGTATTTACCCAAAACCTTTCCACCGCAACGCAAGAAAGGCTTTACGCTAAAAATAATTGACGCAGTGGTCCATCCCGCGTAAAACCGTGCTGTTTCTCCCGTTTTTCAAATTCCTCTTAATTCAGAGAGTGACAACACAATCAGCGCTATGTGATTTCGCATGTACAATCTCCCAATGCCGGCAGATGCCCGATAGCTGGCGGATTGGAAATCGATTGGCAACGTCGGGTCGTTGACACGATGTGTTATTGGTGTGACGGATCCGGCGATTACGTGAACTATATACAAACAAATAAGCTTTATGGACATCCTGCTTATATGATAATGTAGAGCTTTTCAAAGATCAAAGATGGGCTCAAATTTTTTGTTTTGTTTGTAAGTAAATTCGTTGGCATCTTTTTATTCTTTTTTAGTTTCTGTGTTTTAATTTAAAGGACGTTTATTATAAGATAGAAGTAGCAATTTAATCGAGCATACATGCTAGCATATTCCATCTGATTGTAATTTCACACATCAGCCACGACGGCTACTACCACTTTTCTTTTTGCTTCCTTCTTTCTTTCTTTTACTTTAATTACTACTTCTACGTCTATTACTGCTACTACTTCTTTCACTTTGACTACTAATACTTTTATTTCTGCTACTACTAACGCACGCGCCCATGGACATCTGTAATCACCTCCATATAGAATATGGGATTTATATCCACATCCTTCCAGCTACATATACCAATACGTTTGTAACTAAATCGATACTAGACACACTTGTTTATCGGCTAACTCAATTACAAATAGGAGACAACACCGACAGTGCACTGTTCGTGTTTAGATTGAGAATTGGAGTTTGCTTTGAACGTGTGTACAGGCCTTGAATCCTATTGCGAAATCGTATTAGTCTAGATCTTTAGATAGGTACTCTAATTGAGAACACTGAACCAAATATCCAAATGTACCTACGTGTTATCTATTCCTCTTTTATTAAAATGTAACAAAATTATGCATGTATGTATTGTAAAATTGCTAAATAACGTATTCCGATAGGTATTTTAATAAAAATGTGATGATAGTAATGTAGAACGGGTCAGTGGTTCTCCGAGTTATAAGAGCACAAAAATACAAACGGTTATCTGTCTACAAACACTGTCAAAATATTTATATACATATTTATTTAAATATTGCTAATATCATGCCAAAATATTTAAACATATATTGCAGAGATTAACAAAAAAATGTCTTTGATACTAAGAATTTTATGACAACAC